>JACGCN010000054.1:0-261289 GCA_014905825.1 Lyophyllum atratum | reverse complement strand
TCAAAGAATCATTGCTCGCTGGCCACGTCTTACGAAATTGTCACTAGCTGGATGGACCAGCCCCCCGCCTTCGAGCTCGCAAAGCTTTTCATCCAACGATCGAAGGATCTTGATGTCGTAGGACAAAATACGGAGTATGAGGTAAACATTGTATCATCCTTCCATCTACATCTCATCCATCTCAGTCTCATGACCCGTATAGGGTGTGAATCTATGTGCCGGATCGAGGACCTCACCCTGGTTACCGGCGAGCTTACAGCTTCGCAACTAAGATTCCTTGCGAGCCCTTCACCTTCCCTAGCACCCACCCTCCAAAGAGCCAGATTCAAAGACGTCCGAGGAATATCAAATTCCGAGTTCCTAGCCTTCCTGACCTCAGTGGCTTCGACTCTCGTATCCTTATTAGTCGCCCGATGCGATTACTACCATGCTTCTAAGGACGAGGAGTACGCCATTGATGTGGCAATGCCAAATTTGGTGTCATTGGAGTCCCTCGATGTCGAGGGCGACCATGCTAGCGCGTTGAGCATCTCGAGGAAGACCCGACGGGAGTCGCGGAGCGGCCGTACCAGAGGCCGCATTACGATCAATAATCCCTACTCGATGGACTTGGCGAGCATTGTCGAGGCATTACCTTTTACTGGGTGGGACTCTGTCACGGTCGTTCGGAATCCCAAGAAGACGTACTTGCCTGATTTAGTCCAGGAGGCCTCGGATATTGCGCAAGCAAGAGGAATAGATTTTGACTTGGTGATTATCTTGTGCATTTTGGGTTTACGGTGATTGCTGACTTACGCTCGGACTAGACTAGTCCTGTTAAACGGCCACTGCGTCGGTGACCTGTATTGGATGTTGTGGGGAAGTGCAACTGGAATAGTGATAGAGGCTAGAGTGGAAGAGGAGGGGACTTCTGTCGTTTTCCTTCAGCGATGTGAACAAATAATTGGTATGCTGTATAAAGTGTTAGTGGTACTAAGGAGTAAGAAGAAGGTCGGGTCAGTCGACTTGAAGAACTCAAGGCATCTCCCATATGCAACGCTCAATCTTCCGATCTCCCTTGTTGTGCAATGCTACATCATAATCTGCAATTGACGAAAAGATTGCCTCAGATGCGATGATATGAGCAAGAAGTGTGTATTATGAGGGCAGCAGAGGGCTGGTACGTCGTCAATATCAGTGTCGTACTTAAGTACAACTCGTCAGAATGGGATACATCCCGGTGATTCCCGGGGGGATGTCCTCGTGGATGTGGGAAGGGTGACCACAGCACAGGGTCCAGGGCCGTAACACTGCTGGTGTCATCGAGAGTTTGGCGATAAACACGGTTCAACAAACATGTTTTCTTACTTAGAAATAAATATTTTGACGAACACCTAACAGATTTCTTGAGAAACTGTCGGAAAACATGTAACCTGTTTTTTATAGGTTTGCTGCCAATAAAATAACCTTTCTCTTATTGTGTTTCCCGACGAACAGGCATTCCTTTGTTTCAGACAAAGAAATGCGTGTTTGTCAAAAAACACAACAGGAAATCTTTTCCTGTTTTGGTACAAACCTCCAGAAAACACGTTACGTGTTTTCTGACTGTTTATTAACAAACCTTCTAAGTGTTTGTCAAGAAATTCTCTTATAAGTACGAAAGCGTGTTAGCTAGACCGTGTTTGTTCCCAAATTTGCCATACCGCCAGCAGTGTAAAGGGCCATATACCATTATGTAGCTCGAGGGTCTCGCTGACACCAGAGGCAAACTCCGAGTGGGTTGAGTTTCAACCTCCGTTAAGGCAGTTGGTCCGGACTTGGCCTGGAGTCGTTCGGCAGTTGTGGGAAAATATTTGTCAATTATGTAATAGGTTCCAAACTGATCAACGCGTCGAACTGCGTGAGATAACGACTGATAATCTGTCCTCCTCCCCAAACACAATCTCCCATGCTAGTCTTATGTACTTGCACCATCTGCAGGTCAAAGACTGTCAGTATCAATGGTGTTGTACTACCAGGACAGCAAGTCAGCTATACAACCCGTCTGGAGCATGAAAAACGGGACAAACGCCCTGCTTCACCCAAGAGAAAGCGGGCGACATCCCCAAGCTCTGAACGGAGGCCTCAAAGGAGCTCGAATATTCCAAAAGGTGAGTGATAAGATTTTTCCCATTGGATCTCGCTGAAAATCTACAGCAATTGACTTTCCGATCGCACTGATCGTAAAGATGATTAGCATTCTGGTTGTCTGGCTCCACATCCGAGCTGGTGTCAGCCGCTCTGTTGCCAACAAGATTCTAAGGGCAATTCAGTTCATAGTCTCTGCAGCCCTCCATCTTGTTGCGGTAGCTCTCGTATCATCTGGGGTCAATGTTAAGCTCTCGGACATCAGGGTTCCTCACGATGTCCGCACTGCATACTCGTTGCATTGCACAGAGCCAGAACTTGTTCGGACTGCTTGCTGTCCTAGCTGCTTCTCCCTCCACCCACGTCCTATTCCTCGTAAATGTGGGTGGCGGGCTTCTCCCAAATCCCGTCCTTGCGACGCGGAGTTGTGGAAGATTCAGAATACTCAGAAAGGGCCCAAATGGGTTCCAGCATGCCTGTACACTACACAATCTTTTGATTCTTGGCTGGAATTCTTTCTGTCTCAGAAGACTATCGAAGATAGTCTGTTGGAGACTTTCCAACGGCGCATAAATCATCCGCCAGCTGCCTTTGGTGCTACTATGGGTGACATTCAGGATAGTCCTGCATGGAGGGACTTGTATGGTTTTCTACAGTCACCATATCATTTGATGTTTGGGATCTACATTGATTGGTTCAACCCTCTTACGAACAAAATAGCTGGTAAGTTAATCATGGCTTTTAGTATACAAATTACTCATTGTGTAAATAGGTAAAAAAGTATCGTGCGGTGCAATCGTGCTCTACTGCTTGAACCTTCCCCCTCATCTTCGCTATAATTTTCCATGGTCATCTCGAGACCTAGCCACACAATTGGCACATTGTTGCGACAAACCCGTAGTAAATAAAACTGATGGTTGATATTATTTCTTCACTAACCGCGTTTCTATATAACTAGACATAAGAGCCGCAAGCTTTAACGCAAGTCCAACTGCTATGCGTGAGCATCAGATTTGTATCTGAGTACGTGTTGAAGTTCTCTATTATCTGCATTCACTTAAGTATTGTTTAGGACTACATATCAGCTCTACTAGTAGGGACGCAGGCGCGCGATGGTCAATATTGACAACAGACTACGGCCTTAAATCTCTAATACTAACCGCAATTCTATATAGATCTTTTCTGCATTTACTTAAGGATTGTTTGAAACTCGATATCAGCTTGAGGGATGCGCGCGCAAAACGGTCAATATCAACACATAGACTGCCGATGTTTGTAGTCTCAAGACCTATTGTAGCAATTCAAGTTGGCACAATTAGACTTGTAATAAATAAATCCGGTAGTTGATATTGACGGCCCTGCGCGACGCAAGAAAAGAAACATGTCAAAAATCTACGCTCTACTCCTCGTCACCTGAGTTATCTTCACCACCGCTCCCGCTCCCCTCATCTGTCGTATCCCCATCGTAGCGGTCAAGTTGTTCCAGTTCCTCATCGGTGGGAATGTTGTACTTGTCCAGTACCGCGTTACCATATGTAAGCATGAAGTCTGCCTCCGATAAGTTCTTCCACTTCGCACACTGCTCCCAAGTCTCGCAGAACTCCGGGAGAGGGAGCGCGATAAAAATTCCCTTTGCAATATAGTCGGCGCGTTCACGGACCGTCAAGGTGTTGTTCCAATAAGTGGGGTCGAACCAATCGATAGGGACCTTCTTTGGAAGTGTTGTGAGCTCTGATAGCTGCGGCATAGGAGGATCTTCACGGCGACGTTCCAGCCTGTGTGATGAAAGAAATATCAGTCACTGACTTTTTAATAGCGGGATGATGACTTACTTCTGACTTTTCCTCTTCGACTTAGCCATCACCAGGCGCTTCTTATCAGCCATTCTAAAGAAGTTCTTCACCTTGTCGGAGCGACTGTCTTTCTCTTTGATATAGTATATATCCTGGCCTGCGACGCCTTGTTCCGCCGTCAACTCATCATCAGAATGAGCCTCAGTCTCGCTAGCCAAAGCAATGATCCGCTTGTTCATGCCTTGGGCCATAAAGACGTCCAATCTTCCAGTAGCAAGCTATCGAGGTTGATCAGAAAGAGTTGTGAAGCTCAAACGAAAGCTGAAGAACGTACCTCGATGCGGCGTTTATAGACAGTAGCCAACTGATTGCTCTTGGCCACGCTCCCTGGACTTTTATCCTCCGCTTTGGCGATATTATGCATATAAGAAAACACAAAATTTCGATAGAGTTTACGCATGAGCGCAAAGTTGCGAACGTCGGATAGATTCATCCCCGTGTGAGCGTAGCCCATGGCGCTGGCGACCTGTTCAAATGTCTTCAAGGCAATATGTTCGTGAAGCAGATTGTAGAAGGACTCAGGATCTTGACTTAGGACGTCAGGTGCCCACTGCTGGAGCCCGAGGCATGCCACTGTCCTGAACATCATAATCAAATTGTCCTCCGATGTGCGTTTGATGCTGTTAGAAATCTTGCTCCCCGAGTCTGCAAGCGAGTTCATGAAGTTGGCCAAAGTTGTTCGAGCACTCTGGATATACGCCGAGTTCTGGTCCAAACCGGCAATCACAGAGGTCTTCACCTGCGCTTCAGAGGTGAAACGGCGAGCAAAAGGTGTCTTGACTTCGGCTGTGACCTTTGGAGGGATCGCGTTCTGATCTGGTAAGCGCCAGAGAACACGGAGATGGAGCTCCAGTGCTTCCTGAAAGGGGATTTGGATCTGCAGAACAATGAGCATGCGAGCCGCGCACCTTTGTCTTCCTCGACTCCTTTGGTACCGCATCCCGCTTCAGGTGCCAATCGGAAGGTTTCTGCGGCTTCTTACGTCGAAGATTGTCAGCGCGTCGAGGTTTCTTTTTGCTCGAGGAGCTCGGCTTCGATGTCGCCGGGGATCGCTTTCGCTTGCCAAGGCCCGATGGACCGGCCCCTTCGTTGGTTGGAGGGGGAGTCATTGAGATGTCGGCCATGGTAGTGATGGTAGTCAGAGGAGGACTTCAAAATCTTTAAATTGAGTATTTCTACAACATGTGCGCGGTGCATGGTGCACGACGCGTCGAGAACAAAGGATTTGCGACCGCTCGTGATCGTGAATCGGAGTCGCGGATCAGACATGACGTGCATCCCCCACGCCTCAACAGCCTAGACTCTTACTCGCGGGAAGGGCGTGGCACTTGATGGAATCGGACCGGGATTAGACGGATCGATCATTGATGTGACTCCTGGCCATGGTTCGAGGTTGGTCTGGGCCAACCGCTGACCAACCGACCTAACGGAGGTTGAAATTCAACCCACTCGATGTTTGCCTCTGGTGTGACAGCTTCTTAACCCCACGCTCAATTTTGCATCTAATCTGCTACGTTTCGTACTGTATAGTCTAAGTACTGCCTTAGGCCGAGCAGTAGGATGGACCAAACGACCCATGCAGCCACCCACTGGATGAGCTTCAGTGCAGTTCCACGCGTGCGGTTTGGGGATGAGCGCGATTTCACTTGCAAACTAGCAGTTGTTTTCGATGACGGGGCTCGATCTGACTTCTCTGGTATCAGAGTCATAATCGTGCACAATGCGGGTCCCGGAGCACACCTGGTACGCGTTCTTTATCTTCAAGTTGTACGACATGCAGGGCTGATCGGCCTTGGTCCATTAGACTGTGAAGAGGCGCGACTGTGATTACGAGGAATACAATCCTCGGACCCGCTCAAGCAGAAGCGTTAGACAGCGACTGACGGCCCTTCGCAGCACAGGGGACAGAAATCGCCTTCTCGGTGACAATACCAATGCGAACGTCGCTGAAAGGCACAAACTATGCACCGTCATATTCAATCTATATTCAATGTATCAGCTAAAAACTGGGGATCTCTGCGCAACTCTGGAGTGCCTCCTGTGCCTCAAAAGGTTGACTGGGCCATTCAGGGGCCTACGATCATCAAATATGAATATATACAGCGGCTACATACAGACTCGGTATACCTCTTCCTTGAAAGCAATCACAAATTTGCACAAGATTTATACACGGCTCGTATACTCCCAATTCGATCGACAAGCCGTTCACCATGCGTTTCCCTTCCCTTCCCCATAATCCGCCGCATTTCCCTCTATGCTTGCAACGTGGAACGAGATGGTTGGCGCCAAACTCTAGCGTCAATCGGACTGGTTTGCAAAGCATGGGCACCTCTTTTTGACTTGTTTTTCGAAGTGTTCTTAAATTCAAGCTACGACTCTAGAAAAGACAAAGCCCCCCCGAGTATAACAGCAGTCGCGCGCTCATTATCAAGAAATCCTGCTCGTGGTGCACTCGTCAAAACATACTCTCCAATCCAATACCGTCCTATTCCAATGAAGCGGGTCACTGTCGCAAATTTTGTAAATATTGCAAAGCCAAAAACACCATCCTACGTCTTGCGACGTCCCTTAGGCACATCACTGTGGCGTCAACGCTTGTACCCCTATTCCAAGAGTTTGTCGACATCCTTTGCACATTGGAAGACGTTCAATCCTTCCGATCCATGAATACCTCCTATTGGCAGTTGCTTCCCCGGAAAGAACCCCCGTGAGGGCCTTGAGCTTTGCAGATATTGAAAGAATCATTGCTCGCTGGCCACATCTTACGAGATTGGTACTAGCTGGATGGACCAGCCCCCCGCCTTCGAGCTCGCAAAGCTTTTCATCCGAACGATCGAAGGATCTCGATGTCGTAGGACAAAATACGGAGTATGAGGATGAGGTAAACATTATATCATCCTTCTACCTACCTTCTCATCCATCTCAGTCTCATGACCCGCACAGGGTCTCGAACCTCTGTGCCGGATCGAGGACCTCACTCTGGTCAACGGCAAGCTTACGGCTTCACAACTAAGATTCCTTGCGAGCCCTTCACATCACCTAGCACCCACCCTCCATAGAGCCAGATTCAAAGACGTCCGAGGGATATCGAATTCCGAATTCCTAGCCTTCCTGACGTCAGTGGCTTCGACTCTCGAATCCTTATCCATCTTTCGATGCAATTACCCCCGTGCTTCCGAGGATGAGGAGTACGCCATCGATGCGGCAATGCCAAACCTGGCATTATTGGAGTCCCTCGATGTCGAGGGCGACCATGCTAGCACGTTGAGCATCTCGAGGAAGACCCGCGGGAGTCGTGGAGCGGCTGTGCGACAGGCCGCATCGTGATCGATAATCCGCACTCGATGGATTTGGCGAGCATTGTCGAGGCATTACCTGTTACTGGGTGGGACTCTGTCACGGTCGTTCGGAATCCCAAGAAGACGTACCTGCCTGATTTAGTCCTGGAGGCGTCGGATATTGCACAAGCAAGAGGGATAAATTTTGACTTGGTGATTATCTTGTGCATTTTGGGTTACGTTGCCTGCTGACTTACGCTCGGATCAGATCAGTAGTCCTACACGGCCACGGCGTCGCTGATCTGCATTGGAATGTTGTGGGAAAGTGCAACTGAAATGGATGCCAGAGTGAAAGAGGAGGGACCTCTGTCGTTTTCCGGAAGAGATGTGAACAAGGCATTGATATGCGATATTCAAGTTTTATGGTACTGAAGAGTAAAAAAGTTGCATGGAGCCCTCGAGGTTGGAACAGGATGAAAACTCACCACCTCACATAACATGATAGCCCTGCTCTGAGGTGCAAGAGATTCCAGATGCTCAACTGAGTATCAATGCACGGACGCTGTGGGCAACAAAACGTTCGACCTGTCGTTGAAAGAGTTCGAAGGCTCAACTTGAACTTGGGAGAAGTTCCGCGGCATGGTGACACGTGACAGACGCGACGCGACGCGACATGATTCAAATTGCCCTAGAAAGGCGAACACAGTACAACTACAAGGTTCTGCGATTTACTATAAACCAATAAAAATACATGTAAGTTCGACACAAGAAACAAAATGACGTCCAGGTCAAGTATCAACCGGCATGTCATCCCAATCATCATCCACCTCCCCTCCTCTCCCAACGACCCATGCCTCCCCCCCCTCTCCATCAACTCCCCAATCGGAATCGACTCCACGGCTGCTTACCCAAAATGACGTCCTCAAGATTCTCGTCCCACCGCGCCCCGCTCTGGAAGAACCGCCGCTTCGCCGTTTTCCCCGGCACGGCTCCGTGCTCGAAATGGCTGTACCCGGGCTCCTGCACGGCACGTCGAAGTAGTACTGCCCCGTCAGGAGACTCATTGCGTGTCCGGGAGGGTCCGGATTTGGGGTGCCGTCGCGGGCGGGGGCGGCTTGAGGTTGATTCGTCGGAGTCCCAGGAGTTGTCGTCGTCGGATGTTCGGAGGGGGAGTCGGATTCTTGGAGGTCGTAGACGTACCGTGCGTGTTCTGGTGAGGATGGGTTAGGGTGATGTTAAGAGGGTGGGAGGGGTGATGACATACGAGCTAGCCGCGCGTCTAACTCGTCCCTGCATTCTTCGTCGTCGACGCTGAACCCGAGGTGTTGCCCGACGCTTCTCGCGGACGTCGTGCATGCCCACTGAGGCGCAGCTATGAGGTCTTGGAGTTGCTCTAGCGCCGTTATTCTGCATGCAGAGGCCGGTAAGTCACAGCCCCGTTAACGAGATCATGGCAACAGACCGAACTTTGTCCAAGGAGCCATCCTTGACGTTAAGATCGTCCATGTTATTCTCCACAACCTCCAATCGATACCGCGGCCCGAACCATTCAAAGTACTCGTTCCAGGGAAGATGCGGGTCGATGGTGTCTTCGATGCCTAGTGCACAGGCCGTTTCGTTACGTCCAGGTGCGCGCGACATTTTTCACGGTGTAGCCGCCCCCGCCAAGGAGAATCAGGGGGATGTTTTGTTTCCGTAGGTATTGGACACAGGACGCGTGACCATGCATTGTCAGGTTGAAGCACCCTAGCTTATCCCCAGCGAGAGAGTCCGCACCACATTGAAGTACGACCGCGCCTGGCCGGTAGACTTCGAGAATTTTGGAGATGACCTGGTAGGATCACTTGACAATGAAATATAAAGGGACATGTAGGTCACGCACTGGCTCAAAGGACGCTTTGGAACGACTTGTCCGTGATCCCATCCTTGAGGGGCACGTTGATAGCGTATCCCTTTCCCTTCCCCCGCCCCCTATCCTCTTGCGTCCCCGTCCCAGGAAAGTATTCTCCGAACTTGTGGAAACTGCATGTCATGACGCGATCCGTGGTGTAAAAAGCCTCTTCCACTCCGTCTCCGTGATGGCAGTCGATATCTATGTACAAGACGCGTGGATAGGTTCGGAGGAGCTCTAGTATTCGAGCACGATATCGTTGATGTAGCAGAAGCCGGACGCTTCTCGTTTTTTCGCGTGGTGGAGGCCGCCGGCCCAGTTGATGGCGATATCTGCGGCGCCTGAGGTAATTCGGTGCGCAGCGCCTGGTGTATCGTTATATATGAAGAAGTAAGGTCTGAATTAGAGATGATACGCACCTATTGAGCCACCGGCCGAGATTGAGCAAAACTCGAAGACTCCTTCGAACGCCGGGTTGTCTTCTCCGACTAGGACTGGCAGCGGCGTTAGGGGAGCGGCACAGAGGATGATCGGAGTGCTCACATCTCGTTCCGTGATATGTGAGGTCCTCTGCAGTCTCTGGCGTAACTCGATTGAGGAAGTGTACATATTCGTCGGTGTGGAATGAGCTCATGGTCTCCGGCGAGGCTCTTTTGGGTTTCTGCAAAGGAGGACTCAGGCCGGTGGGCTCCAGTGGGAGCAATGAACACACACCAGTACATGCATCTTCCCGAGCATGTCGTATGCGTTGACTAGATCGTGTGTTACGCGTATTCGATGGGGTTTCATTGGATGGCCGAGGCCATATGTATATGCTCCAGCGTCCGCTGCGGTTATATCGTCATGAGAACTAGAGGTTAAGGAGGACGAAGGGGACTTACGATCATAGTAGTAGGCCACTCGTCTCTTAGACATTGTGGCGCAATATGGGGAGCAGGAACGCTCGCGGTAGGAATACAAAAAACTGGAAGAAGGCGGTCCGGAATTGTGCATGGATTGCCGTCATTGGAGGCTTCTGAATCAAACAGGTCCAAACACCAATCGATATTCTGCGGCCAAACATGTCCGCCTGTTTCCCTGTAACGACTGCTGTTGTTGGGACCCACGCGCGCAGCTGAACAGCACAGCCGAATGGTATATGTATGTGCTCACCTGTTACAAAAAGGCATCGCATGCTGAGCGCTCGGCAGTATCTAGGGCACCTGGTCGAGCCTGAATCGGAACAGTGAACTAGCCTGCCATATAAGCTCGCCGTAATGAGCAATGCTGCGAACTCTCAAGCGGCGCAAGCAACATGGACACACTACAATGTCACGAAGCTATTGATTCTTGGACTTATCTTTCAACCTGGTCTACATCGGGACCGTCTTCGATTGCTACTTCACAAGCCCGGTCGTCAATGGGATGCAACGACATAATGTGGGATACGCGGAGGCAAAGCGCCTGGTATTGATTATAGGTACGCCAACATAACTCTATTCGTTCGATGGCTTGCCTAATTCACGCCGTTGCAACCCCCAAGGTGACGGACTGAGAGCCGACCTCCTCTTCAACGTCCACGCGTTTCCCACTATCCCTGACGCGCCTAGGATCGTTGCACCACACCTCCGCTCCATCGCTGAATCTCGCGGGGCGTTTGGAATATCCCATACACGCGTCCCAACCGAAAGTCGTCCAGGACACGTCGCCGTCATAGGTACACCATTCCCTCCTCGTTCCAGCCACGACCATCGCTAACGCGACCTTATGCACAGGTGGCATGTATGAAGACGTCTCTGCAGTGACAAAGGTAAGAAACTTCCGCAATATTCGCCGGTTCACCTTGGACTTACTTAGAATAGGGCTGGAAAACTAATCCAGTGAGGACCTCGACTCACCTGCATTGCGTTCGTCGCTTTACCCCGTTCAGGTGGATTTTGACTCCGTCTTCAATCAGTCGAGCCACACCTTTTCTTTTGGCTCACCCGACATTCTACCTATGTTTGCCCGTGGTGCAACGCCTGGCAAAGTCAAGACTTGGAGTTACAACGAAGAAGACGAGGATTTCACTAAGGGTGAATCCCATCCATATATTCACCTCGTTCGATTCTCATACACGCATTATTCAGATGCCACCGCTTTAGATCTTTGGGTCCTTGACCAACTCCGGAATCTCTTCCACAATGCCACGACGGATGCGACGCTGAATTCCCAACTTCGAGCTGGCAAGGTCGTCTTCTTTCTGCACCTTCTTGGTCTGGATACGACAGGTCATTCTTATAGACCTCACTCTCGGGTATGTAAATCATGAGAATATTGCGCTTCGAGATTGCGACTAAAGCATCCCTTATAGGAATACATGAACAACATCCAGATTGTCGATAGTATCGTCCGACAGACGGAGGCTCTGATGACTGAGTTCTACCAAGACGACGAGACGAGTTTTATATTCACCGCAGACCACGGCATGTCCGTTATCGGAAACCACGGCGACGGTGGTACGTCCTTACTCTGCACGTCTAGTCGGCTACATATTCATCACTTCTTCAGATCCCGACAACACACGGACGCCTCTCATCGCCTGGGGTAGGGGTATACGGGGCCCCTTACCAGACTCCACGCCCTCCTCGCACGATTCATATTCGAAACCGTGGCACCTGGGCAACTTGTTCCGTCGTGACATTGAGCAGGCAGATGTAGCTGCGCTCATGGCATCATTGCTAGGAATAGACTGGCCAGTCAACTCCGTTGGGGTCCTGCCTGACGTCGACCCCACTCGGCCTGGCTACTTGTCGCCCCGCTTGGGTGACGAGACGCTTGCCCACGCTGCGCTTGTGAATGCCAAGGTCAGTCGTCAACTCCTGTACATCCTATACGTCTGTAAACCCTTTCGAAGGTGATATTGGAGCATTATACCATTAAGCACGGTCAGTACGCCTACTCACTTGATCAAACAACGTCCTGACCAACCCTTGCGTAGAGCTTAAAAATCGCGGACTCTATTGTACAAACCCTTCAACCCTCTGGAAAAGCTTTCGCGGACCAAGCATCCCTTGCCCCACCGAAAAGCAACCCTCTCACAAATTGAACGCCTCATCCAGCAGCGAGACTGGCACGCCGCCCGCGCCATGTCCGCCGAACTCATACAGACAGGCCTGAACGGCCTCCACTACCTCCAGACCTACGAGCGGCTTCTCATCCGAGGCATCGTCACCGCTGCGTACATCGGTTGGGCTGCATACGCCTCGCTGTACATTTTCAGACCCATGGACTACATGTCCGTAGCGCCAGCGTCAGCGTGTAATAATGGTATTGTGGATGCGGTGGCTGGGGTGACGCTGCTGGGATTTTGGGCGCTGTTTGCGGTGCAGAGAGCGCCGTGGACGTTTTATGTGTATATTGCGTTTCCGTGCTATTTCTGGCATCAGGTATTGTCGCAGATTATGCTGGGTTTGCCGAACCAGGTTCGGGGTCGTGTCAGCTACTTGAAAGTGCTGGTTAGTACGGTTATGACTGTAGCGGTTCTGCAGGGCATGGTGGTGAGTTTTTCTTGGCTTATGTCGCTGCAGAGTTTGTGTTCATGCATTCCTAGGCTGCTTATACTCATCGCTTCATATGGAGCATTGGGTTTCTCTTGATTGGAGTGGTATGGCCTGTTACGTGGCCAAAAGACAGGCTTCGGAAACATTTTACTCCGGCTATCTTGTGGGCACTTTTGTGTCTCGTTGCTGCCGTCTTTCCGATACTTTCGGTGGAGAAGCAGGAGAGTCTGCCAACGATGTAAGAGACTTTCGGCTATGAACGCAGCGAAACAAACTGATGTGACCCTCTAGTCTTGCTGGCGGGACGTTGATCCTCATTAGCGGCTTCTTTTCGACCGCATGGGTTTGAAAACAGTTGAACGCGAAAAGGGAAAGGAGAGCCGGAAGTCATTGACTATTCTCTTCTCTATCCAAGTGAGGGTTGCGCTGCTCATGGAGAGCCATCACTGACTGTATTGTAGGCGGCGTTGATCGTGATCATGATGGCTATCACGGGGAGCTCTGTCCGCAGTCTTCAAGCTAAACAAGGCTTGCCGTTAATGAACCAAGTCTCGGGATGGATAACGCTAGGTGGGCTTTTGCCTACCTTCCATTCATTCATACCATGTTGACACTCCTTCCAGCCGTAGCCTCCATACTCCCATTCGCATCAAGAGGAAACTACCACACCGCCTTTTCGAAGTTCCTCGTGTATTTCCTCGGGTTTGGGCCGTGCTTTGTTATCCTCTCCATAAGCGTTGAGGGCCTGTTCTATGTCGCCTACTCGGCGGTGTTGGCAACTTGGGTCGTAATGGAATCAATTGCGCGGAATGGCACGCCTCAGCCGATGACTTCGGGGGGGGTAGCGAGAACAAGATGAAAGTATTTCAGTTCCAGCCTGATGATTTGAGAATAGCTCTGTTCTTCCTGTTTTTCGTGCAGGTTGGGTTTTTTGGGACTGGAAAGTGAGTTGTGTGCTCCTGGTTCTCGTACGGCTGGCTAACCTAAATGACCAGTGTGGCGTCTATATCGTGAGTGGTTCGATGTTAGATGAGCATTGACTCATATTGAACTTCCTAGATCGTTCTATTTGGAACCTGTATACCGACTGATACCGATATTCAGTCCATTCTTCATGGCTGCTCTTCTCGTTCGTATCGTTTCCTTCGACACTCACGTATTCATTCTGATGGGTCTGCTCCAGATCTTCAAGATTGTAGCGCCATACATCATCCTCGCTGTAGCATCTGCGTTGCTCAACGACTTCTTGCACCTCCCGCCCTTCTCACTCCTACTCGTTGCTCTTACTCTCACGGATGGTACGCTCTACCCATGCCTATCACCTTCGACCCCTTTCATTGATCCTTTCGTGTAGGAATGACAATAACTTTCTTTTTCAATGTTCGGGATACAGGTATGTATATCCCAGTCTTGTCTTCGGCAGAGGTTGTTTCTTACGGACATTTTCAAGGCTCTTGGCTGGAAATCGGGCAATCGATTACGTTCTTTTGCATCACGTCGCTACTGCTACTGTGGTCGACAGGTATATGTGCGGCTGGCGAGTACTTGCTTGCGGACGTCGTGAGTAGATCTTCTGTACGGAAGGACCAATAGAGGATGTGTACACTGGTGTGCTCCACCAGGTCTCAGCAGATTGTGGTGCTGTGCTATGTTGCGTTTCTTTCATTGGTGTAGGTGGTGCGAAGCAGGGTAAGCCATTAGCGATGTTATTCTCCACCTTTCCTTGATGTTTTGACCGGGACCCTAAGCGCGTCGCAATTGCGCAATGCGCGCTCGTGGTCGCGTCCCGATCAAATGAAGTGCTGGCAAACCTTGAAACTACCGACCATCCTCGATGCTCCTGTACACCTAAACTCCAGCTCATAAGGCTTCCGATACGAGCTTACCTGGAAGCGATACTCGGCGATCCCAGGCATGCTAGCCTCTGAGACGTAGGATATCCAGTGCAGAATCCAGTTTACGCATAGCGCGTCGCGTCGCGTCTACCACGTGGATCGCTAAATCAAATTCGAATGTCACCGGTTCACTTCTGAACAGTGAATCTGATTAGTATTGATATCGCTTCATCTCCTTATGTCACAAATCCTTGGGGTTATGTTAGGCTCTTGCCACGCTGCTTATCGGACTATCCTTTTCTAAAGCTATCTCCACACCCTCTTATCGCCTTCATAAAGGTTGACAAGTATGCAGGTGGTTCTAAGCTGCTCGAATCCAATTCCAACCGCAGCGTTTATCCACCCCGCGATATGTTCTCTGGGTCCGTAACAGAAGAGCCGAAGGCGACGGCGCTCCCAGTGCTCGATTCAGCATCCACTGCCAGTGACACTTCGGAGCCTAGGGGGAACTCGTTCCAGGGGTTGAAGATGAAATTTCTTACGAGGGAAGGGTGGTTTGGCGACTACGATTATGCCTGGTGCGACGTGGCACGCGCACCCTTGTGCAGACGCTGACGTTTGAAACCAGGCTATGCACTCCGTCTCTTCCCTTCCTGAGGGGAAAGCCTCGCTTGCCGCCCTTCTACGCTGTTGATACAGAGCTTCCTCTGGCATTGGCGATCTCCAGTGGACTACAGCATGCCCTTGCCATGCTCGCTGGTCTCATCACGCCCCCCATCATATTTGCGTCGTCCTTGCACTTGGACCCAGCAACCTCCGCGTACATGATCTCGGCGTCTCTCATCGGATGCGGTAGGTCTCGAAGGTTCCTTTGCGTGGCAGAAGAGGTAGCTGATCGATTTGTCGACCCAGGTATACTGAGTTTGGTGCAAATGTCGCGCTTCCACCTATTTCGGGGCTACTACCTTGGCACTGGTCTCATCACTGTGGTGGGTACCAGTTTTGCGACGCTCAGCACGGCGAATGCAGTATGTGCTTGCCTTGTTTGGAGTAGTTGGAATTGGTCGTTGATATCATGATACCAGATCTTCGATGCTATGTATAGAGAGGGGACGTGCCCTTCAGTCACATCTGATACTGGGGTGGTTACGCGCGGAGCATGCCCCGATGCTTATGGAAAGGTTCTAGGTGAGACAGTCGACGCCGTCACGGTATACGCCGATTCAATGGTACTCGACATGCAGGAACGGCTCTAATATGCTCATTCCTCGAAATATTCATGTCGTTCCTCCCTCCTCGCGTCCTGAAGCGTGTTTTTCCTCCAATTGTAACGGGTACGCTCGGACTGCTAGATTTCACAAACTTCAGTATCTGACTTGCACGAAAGGAACTGTCATTCTCATGATCGGCGCCTCTCTCATTGGCGCTTCAGGGATGCCGAATTGGGGAGGCGGCTCCAATGACTGCAAGACCTCGCCTGCGGGCACCATCTTCGAACTCTGCCCTACTATCTTTGCCCCACGACCCCTTCCGTACATTGTTCCTTCTTCCGTCATGTATGTGGCTAAAGCTCGCTTTTTTGCAGTTGGGGCTCGCCCGAGTTCATCGGGCTTGGCTTTTTGTCGTTTGTGGCAATTATACTGACGGAGATCTTTGGCTCTCCGTTTTTGAAGAACATTAGCATCATCGTCGGCTTAGCTGTGGGCTGCATTGCAGCTGGAGCCGCAGGTTATTTTGACGGATCAAATATCAAGTCTGCACCTGCGATTACCTTCCTGTGGTATGCATTGCCTCGACATCGACCTCGTCCCAAACTGAAAATCTGGTCAGGGTGCATCGATTCAAAATTTCAGTCTACCCGCCAGCCATATTGCCTATGTTGGCTGTATACAGTGAGTTCATACCTTATCTCGTGACGCCAAATTAATGCTGGTTGCTGCCAGTTTCTCTAGCGATGGAGGCGATCGGCGATATCACTGCGTCTGCAGAGGTGTCAAGGGTTGAGGTTCAAGGACCAGAGTTTGAAACGAGGATACAGGGCGGAGTGCTGGTACGCATCCTGGGGCTCCATTCACTGTGACCCTGCCATATCTAAGAAAACATCCGCAGGCTGATGGACTCGGTGGCTTCTTCTCTGCTCTCTTCACCGTCACTCCACTCTCGACCTTTGCGCAGAACAACGGCGTGATTGCCATCACGCGCTGCGCGAACCGCGGGGCAGGGCGGTGGTGCTGCTTCTTCCTCATCCTCTTCGGCGTCCTCGGTAAGATCTCTGGCGTCTTCCTGTCCATACCCAACCCAGTGCTGGGCGGCGTCACGACGTTCCTGTTTGCAAGCGTGGCTGTGTCGGGGATACGGGTGCTATCTTATATAGACTTTTCCCGCCGCGAAAGGTTCATTCTTGCTGCGGCGTTGTCGTTCGGCGTGGGCGACTTGCTTGTGCCTGGAGTCTTTACGCACCTGTTCGACGGAGTTGATAGTTCGAATGCGGGTCTTGGAGGCTTATTTGATTCGATCACGATTGTATTGAGCACACCTTGTGAGTGGCTACATGTCCTTTATTCGATATGTGGTTGATCTTTATCTATGCTGTTTTAGTTTTGTCTTCGGGCATCGTCGCTGCCATACTCAATCTGATTTTACCCCCAGAGGCTGTAGAAGAGACAGATGATAGGGAGTCTGATTTGGAAGACCCGGAAGCGTCAATCAAGACCTCGTAGTACAGCGTTTATGGGCTGGTAGTAGTAATAGTAGTAGTATATTACTGGCGTGGTCCTGGTATTTGTCTATAGGGTAATCGTGAGTTGGTCGTTGGCAGGAATTGTAACACTACTAGCCTTATTCAAAGTTGGCCGAAGTCGAAGTCGAAGTCGCAGCTGAAGGCTGACAAATATAACATTTCGAGCTCCGCTACATGCGCGATGTCACGCTCGTCAATCTGGGCTCGTCGATAGCAACTTCTCCCCATCGTACGGCCGTTACGGCCATGCTCGACACGCGAAAGGAGTTAATAAAATTATCTTGCTTACCATGATCTCTCGCAAATCATTTTCCCCATGAAATTCTCTCAAGGATGCCTGCTTCACGTTCAATCTCGATATGCGGCTATCTCTGCTCTATCTGACGCTCATTATAGCAATCACCATGTACCAAATGCTGGAAATATACATCTCACTCGGGAATACACCCAGGACCTGTAGAGTATTGGAGATGATCAGTCATATTTAGCCGCCGGCAAGCTACACTACAGAGCTAAGAAGCGGGGATAGCTAAGTATCCGTGAAATAAAGTAAAGTAAATAATTGTCCGTTTGTAGGTACGCGATGGGATTAAAGTTCTCTTCCTGTACGGCAGATCGGTCGTCGTTGTGTAGCGGGTTGATGCGAGAATGGAGTGGGAGTGGGGGGCATAGTGGGTGGGTATCATACGCATTAGGCATAGCATGTAAGAGAAAAGAAAAGGAAAAAAAGGGGGTGTCGTGTGAAACTTGCTGGCGCGCTGTCGCCTCTTGTGGGCGGGCGCATGTGTATGGTCCGCTCTTGGGGTTTATTGGAGAGATAGGAAGGAGGCGGGCGCGTGTGTCACGATCTGGTCACACTCGGAGCTCGAAATTTTATATTTGTCAGCCTTCAGCTGCGACTTCGACTTCGACTTCGGCCAACTTTGAATAAGGCTACTGGCTTCAGTGAATTTGACTTGTGGAAATCCACGTGGCTGCAATGTGTCCTTCTCTTTCTCACCTGCAATCATTGATCGCGCCGAGCCTGCACAGTCCTTATCCTGTACACCCATCGCCATTTGTTGTTATTAACTCTACTATCACCCAGAATTGTGGTCTAGATGCACCATGCACTTGAAATTTCAGATATTCTAGGCTCCATATTCAAATTCACCGACACGAGCACGAATGTCACATGCGTACGGGTCTGTAAAGCATGGCAGGAGAACGTCCTCGATGTACTCTGGAGCCGTGTTGACCGCCTAGACCGCCTTTTGAGGCTTTTGGGGCCCATGGGGGAGATACATTCGCAGCTCGTGGTGGGTCCTCTTCACTTGTCCATCATGGGAATTCAACAACATATGTGCTTATCCGAGGTGTAGACGTTTCTTCAGCTCCACATACCCAGCGACCGCTGGGAGCGATTCTCCTTTTACGCAAACCGAGTGCGGCATTTGGAGTGCACCGATCAGTCTCCGGAGATCCATCACCAGTCCTTTTCAACTCTGTCCGTTTCACGACCCGTTCTTCACCTTCTTCCGAACCTCACCCACCTTACCTGGAAGAAGGATCCTTCGCGCCCAGCGGCCTCACTCGTCCTCTGCCTTCTGTTCTTGACGCCGGGACTACAGAGTCTCTCTGTCGAGACGGGTCATAGCTCAGATCAGGGTGACCTGTTTGCCATCGACAACTTCTTTAAGGATGTCGTCTACCGCTCCCCACGGATCGAACATCTCGAGTTTCGTTCTGGCATTCCATTCCACGACATCGGACCCTTCCTTTCCAACTTTCTTATCGGGTTGCACGGTCTCAAGACCGTCCTCCTCTCAGACGCGCTACTAACGTCGGATGTGATCACGGCGTTAGCGAAGTGCCCGCTACTAGAGTCAATCCGCATGCCTGACGCATTGGAAAGCGCCGACATCCACGAGGAGACGGACGACCTCCAGAACTACATGCCCATTATCGAAGCCGGAGGGTTTCCAAACCTCAGGGAGATGAATATCAAGGCTCATCTCTGGAATGTGGTGTGCTTTCTGCAGACTGGCTTCCCGGCAGCGCGGCTTCAGCGACTCGTTGTCAGGACGCTAAGTTTGGAAGGCAGCGGGGATATTGGTATTTTCTTTACAAACGTTGCGGTGGCGTGCCCTCAACTTGAAGTTTTGGCCCTCTCAGTCCAGTATGGTGGCGTTGAAGAGGACTCGGAGAGTCTTCCTTTTGCATTCTTGGAGCCTGTTGTGCGTTGCACATCGTTAACAACGTTTACGCTCAATATGCCCTTGCCACTTGACATTGACGACACTGAGGCTACTCAGATGGCGTTGTCTTGGCCTCGGATGCAGGACCTCCACTTGAACCCTTTCCCTGCGGTGCAGCGACCTGCAGGGAAACACCTGACGTTTGGAGTCATGGCGAGTTTTGCTCAGCACTGCCCTGATCTCCAAGCCTTGGGCCTGTATGTCCAGTCGTCCGTCATTCCTCCACCAGCAAGCCGGAAAATCCTTTCCAAGCTGGAGAACTTCACTTTAGGCCTGATCGGTACAGGATATAGCGTCGATGACCTGGCGCTTTTCCTGACTGACGTCACACCCTCGAAATGTCGCATCAGTGGCCATTCATACATTTTTCTGACGGATACCATAGGACTGCAGGCACATATACACGTCGCTGAATCGAAGCTGAAAAAGATTTTCTCACTCCTCCCCATGCTGCGAAGCATCCACGCGCAATATCAGGAACGATTGAGGGCCCTGGAAGCGGAGGTGCAAAGGCTCTCCCTAGTGGTGGCTTCGGCCGCACCACCTTGATGGCCCATAGTCATCCTGTTCAGTACCAGCTCATGATGATCATCTGTCCTAGTAGCGTGCGGCGTTGACGTTATTTCCACAGTACCGCGACACTATAATACATTCATCGATCTCATGGGTTCCCGTGTGGACGGATATGTACAGTCTGATGATGGCTGTCGTACCTGCTTCCTGACCATGAGATTGACTTTGGTGTGGGCGAATCTCAGGGTGTCCAAAATTGGACTGACAACGCAGTTTTCGACCCTCCATCCCGTATTTCTGTGCGAGAAGCTACAATCAAGGCCCCCTATGGATAACGCCAAGCGAATAGTACGCAGCTTTCACAACCCCGTTCGGAACGCGTCAGAGATTTCAGCGTCAATCTAGCTGTTTCGTGGCAGCCAGGCCCTTGTTTCCATTCCGCACCCGGCCTCTGTCTTCATTTATGGAACACAGGGAATATGTTTAGTTACAGGACATCCGCCCTCTCGGCGAAAGCCCCTCGCCATACATAACTTGGGCCTACCGATCTTGATCCCCTTGGGTGCTAATACGTGGTATATCTTGAGCGGGGCGATCGAAGAGTGTCGACAAATTCTTCCTCACTCCCGCCCCCCATGCCTTTCCTGACCGACTCAAATGAATCAAAGACCCTCCGCCTGCGATTGGTTGCACTCTTGTCCCTCTATGACCTCCTTCCTCCGTCCTTTGACAAGGCTGCATTTCTCGACTTCAACTCTCCTCCTCCATTCGACGCCGCCGCCGTCGACACAGACACCATGCTCCGCTCGCTGGTGGCCATCGCCCGAAAGCTCCATATACCCGAAAGCGAGACGCCTCTGTCACCGCTCTTTGGGGGCCATGGCAGCCTGCCCAGGTATACAGGTAACCGGTCGATGACAAGGACTGATGTCATCAAACCACCCGTTCGCCCCGATCGTGATTTATTAATTTTGGACTTGCAGGCACCGCTGGCACAGCTTGAAGTGCGAAACCCGAGTCGAAAGTACTCTCGGTCTCGTAACGGATCAGTAATAGGAAACTACAGCCGATTCTCTATACCCGTGAGTTGTCGGCGCTTGGTAATTGTGGTTGACATCCGTGTCTGATGAAGCGCCTTGAATCCTAGATTGCCTGTCCATGCATCCCCATTCTCCTACACTCTTCATCGCATTAACATCACTGTCACCATCACCTCGGTCCCTTGGACTCTGCACTTGGATAATTAACTTATGGGGGATCGCAATCATCTACATATCAACATATCATTGAGCTACTACGACTCCGTGTAAAATAACCCTCCGGTTGCGAGGATTTTTCTCATGCCAATACGAAGGAAGCTTTGTTACATATCAATACGCAACTTATACCCATGCGCCCAGAATATGCAATTGCAACAGATGGATACAGTTCGGAGGCCACCGCCATGCACAGTGACTGTCACTGTTTGGCCTCGGACACATATGCCCAATCCTCGTACACGCGACTTTCTCGAACTCACGTCGAAGACGTGTATTATAACGTGAGCAAGTGGTTCCCCCCCTAAGTTGTACAAATAAAAGGACAGTACCCAGAGCAGTAGCGAAATGTGCAAATAAAAATACATCTACCTCGTGTTCCCGAAGCCAGTCTAAGCATCCACCATCTCGTCCCAGTCATCATCCTCCATGTCATCGTCACTTCTATGCCGGCCCCCTCTCTCCATCAGCCCCCCTACGCCCCCCGACGGCGGTATCAGCGACGCAGCGTACTTCCTCGCAATAACATCGTCGACGCCCTCGTCCCACCTCGCCCCGCTCTGGAAGAACCGCCGCCTGGAAGTGCGCGCAAACATGGCCACCCCGTTCTCGTACGCCTCGAACACGACGCCGTGTTCATAGATAGGCGCATCAAAGTGTTGCCCTGTTATGATGCTCATCCGCTGTCTCGGCTGCGCAAACTTGGGGTAGCGCCCGCGGGGGCGCGAACCCTGCGAGGCAGAATCGTCCGAATCCCATGACTTCTCGTCATCTGAGGTGTCAGAGGGCGTGTCCGTCTCCTGCAGGTCATAGACGTATCGTGCATGTCCTAGCATAGGGGTTTACGTGTGCGCAAGGGGCTAAGACAAGGGGAGGGCTTACGAGCGAGCTTGATATCCAATGAATCATGGGCTGCTACCTGATCGGTGCGAAATCCAAGGTGTTGGCCGATGCTTTCCCTAGGGACGTCATGCATGCCGACCGAGGGCGCAGCAGCCAGTTCCTGTAGCTGTTGCAACGCTGTCACTCTCGTCAACGAGGCAAATCAGGATCCGTGTACCAACCATGCTACCAGAATGAAGACGGACCTAATGTTATCCAACAGCCCGTCCTTAATATTCAGATCCTCCATATTGTTCTCCAGGACTTCTAACCGGTAGCGCGGGCCAAACCACTCGAAATATTGGCTCCATGGTAGATTTGGGTCGATTGTGTCCTCGATGCCGAGTGCACATGCTGTCTCGTACGTCCATGCGCGTACCACATTCTTGACAGTGTATCCACCTCCACCGAGCAGTATAAGGGGTATATCATGCTTCCGTAGGAACTGCACGCAATGAGCGTGACCCTCCATTGTTATGTTAAAGCACCCAAGTCTGTCGCCAGCCAAAGAGTCGGCACCGCACTGTAGCACAACGACGGATGGGCGGTAAACCTCGAGTATCTTCGCAATAATCTAGGCAAGGTCCAGGTGAGATGAAGCGCAGTGGAAAGCCAGATGATGACGTACCGGGTCAAATACACTTTTGAAAGCTTCGTCCGTTATCCCATCCTTTAACGGAACGTTTACGGAGTACCCCTTCCCCTTCCCTCGTCCCCTGTCATCTTGTGTACCTGTTCCAGGGAAGTACTCTCCGAACTTGTGAAAACTACAGGTCATAACGCGGTCTGTAACGTAGAAGGCTTCCTCGACCCCGTCCCCATGATGGCAGTCTATGTCGATGTACAGAACGCGTGGATACGTCCGGAGGAGCTCTAGAATCCCGAGGACGATGTCGTTGATGTAGCAGAAGCCCGAGGCTTCTCTCTTCTTGGCGTGGTGGAGGCCTCCAGCCCAATTGATAGCAATGTCCGCCGCACCGGATGCTATTCGTTCTGATGCAGCTAGAATCATTACGTGAGTGGCCCAGAGGTGCATGAGTTTACATGGAACGCACATATTGAGCCCCCGGCCGAGATCGAGCAAAACTCGAAGACTCCCTCAAAAGCGGGGTTGTCATCTCCCACCAAAACTATCGCTCGGGTGAGAAGGGTCAATATAGGACCTATTAATAGGCGTACATCTGGTTCCGTGACCTGTTAATTCTTCCACGGTCTCCGGTGTCACTCGATTGAGGAAATGTATGTACTCGTCGGTGTGGAACATTGTCATGGCTTCCGGTGATGCTCTTTTCGGTTTCTAATGAGGTTCAGGCTGAGTGGTTACGTTTGGAGGTGGTAGAGCTCACCAGGACGTGCATCTTCCCAAGCATGTCGTATGCGGTGACCAGCTCATGCGTGACACGTATTCGATGAGGTTTCATGAGGTGGCCGAGGCCATATGTATAGGCTCCAGCGTCCGCTGCGATCTATGGTATCAGAGGCGCGCAAGAGCACGAACAGGTACACGAACGCACGATCATAGTAGTAGGCAACCCTCCTCTTAGACATGGCTGGTAGGGTATGTTGAGAGAGGCGGTCAAGAGCAGTTCATCTGCGACCAGTTGGAGGGCAGGAAGGGAGCCGAATTTCAGGTCCGTGCACCCTGACCTGCCAATTGATTGCTGTCGATCATGTGAGGACGTTTGATACCACCGAGCAACCAAATAGGGTAACAAAAGACACGCAATCGACGCCATAGTCTAAGTAATAGCCCAGCTATTCACCGTTCTCTTACCGTTTAATCTGGGAAGGCAGTACTAGCCTCGAGCGCTCTTTTCGACCCGGCTTGTCCACCTTCCCCTCACCTGGCATCCCATAAAATTACGCTGTCCAGCAATGCAATCAGAAGGATCATGGATGCCTTTTTCTTGCTTTTCTGGATTCTGAAGGTCGTATCCGAGCAGCATAGTGTATGAGACCACGCGCGGTGGAGGAGGAGGAGGAGGAGAAAACACATCGCGCCCCGCGTGACACGATCAGAAATCGATCGCGCACAATTTCCTCTTTAGGAACTCACGACAGCATCAAGAGAGATCAAGAGCAAGTGTGCAGGAAGTCAATTGGTAAGGGAAGCAGCGCGGCCTACCATTGTGGTAGCCACCCGGATGAGCTAGGAAAAAAATGCGGCAGACTCTACTCTCAAGGGGATCATGTTTGCTAGTGCTACTTTCACTTCTACTTAGGAATTAAGGCGAGTCATCTTTAATCTCGAAGCTTGTGGCAACGACACTTCGAGATGCCGTCGGCCGTTACGCTTTCCCTCGACTGACAATCACTGTCGAAAGTCTTCGAAAAACGTTGATGAACATCTTTCTCGATGACTTGCTCAAGCCTAATAGGATTGCTTACACGAACATCCTGATTCATTACCACCATGATACTCCCCAGCCCAGTGGAAGAACGAATTGTCGGGGTTCTCTCCCCTTCTTCAGATTCCGACCTTGAATCATGCTTCACTGCTTCAACCGAATTTACCACCTGCACATCGTCGGGAAGTACTATTCAAGGCATCGGAGCTCTATCTGGGAAGGCCATCCTTGCTCTAGGAAAGGTCACTTTGCGCGGAGCTGAGAGCATCATTATTCGCCGACGCCTCGGACTCATCGACTCCAATTTAAAGTTTCCACCAGCGAAACCTACCAGCATGGGGGAGACAGAGCGAATGTACGACGATCTCCTAGAACTGTCAAGGTAGGTCCCATGCATAGTCGGGATGTCTTACGAAGCATACGACTCAGGATGGGCAGGCTTGGCATGTACCGACGGGGTATCCGAGGCCGGGCAATGCAGATCTTGCTAGTACAGATAGGCAACCGACAAATCAAGCACATCATCAGATGTCTGAAGAAATGGCCAGACATTGAAACACAAATTTTCATCTCAGAGATGATGAACGTCTTGGACCCTATCCGGTACGTGAACGTTCACGAGTTATATTGTATCTCATCAGTCCAGCACAGGCTATCCCATGGGAAGGCGGGGGATGAACTCAGAGTCAAAGCATATCGGGGCGTTCTTGCAGCTTGGGAAAGCCATTCCCTTGTACCATTTGTGGACTTCTGCGAGCAGCTCACCCAGGCCCTCGGCGGGTCTAATGAAGCTATTCTACGGGCCGGCATACTAGACTTCTTGCTGCATGCATATGCGACCAACTTCTGGGACCCGCTGGCGCAAAACGAAGGACGCAATTTTCATCGGACGTCTACCTTCCAGATTGCGTGCAATATGCTCCTGACGAGCCTATGTGGTGTCGATGGAGGCCTTGAGACAATTTGCGACCACCCTTTGCATGCCCTTTGGCATAGGCGCCCTGAACTGCCTTTCATCCCTGATGATCGCAATCGAACAGAACAGCGGGTGGTTGCCTTGAACAATGTTCCCCGTGTTGTCGTCCTCTGGCGGCTGCAATCGATATCCGATGTGTTGCTGGACTGGGTACGGGATTTCGAAGAGTCGGTGATGCATGACTTCTGCATTGATTTGCTGGAGCTTTCCGGGTGAGTTTGGATGCGTTACAGGTGTCATCACTTAATCGATTATGGCTGGCTTAAGATCAGAAAGTATGGGCATGGAAATCTCGATCCGTGCACTGAGGACATTGCACCGAATGTTCAAGTACCAAAGTCAGGCTTGTAAGTTCGCTTTCAGGCAATATATTGCATCGAACACCACCCAGCACTGCGTAGAAATCATGTCTCAAATAGTGCGCCATTTATCTTGTATAATGTGAGGCGACCTTTCGCGACGGCTGTTCCCACTTTTCTGAACTGACCACTACATAGAACGCCTAATAGCCCAGAGTCTGTTTTCTTCTACCTACCATGCGACCACGAAGACTTCACAATGACAGCCGTACCCTACTTCATCCACGTCTTCATGCAAGTCGCTAGATATGACGAGGCTTTTCTCATCATCATCCTTGCGGCAGATATCCTTGGTCTCATGCGCCCCTTTCTTGAAAAAGAACTCCGGGGCAAATCTGTCCTACAAATTGCGCGGCACGATGGCGACCTTCTGATGGTCTATGACCCTCTAGACTTTGCGCTGTTTTCACTGATCAGAGAGCATGGACTTCACGACCTCCTTCCGGAGCTTTCGCCACAGGAAAAGGAAAAACCTGCCATTTTATACCGGCGGAATATGTTGTGCAGGGCATTCAATGTATTTTTGGCTCGCGAGAACAAACACCCTTTCCCTATACCATGGGAAGATGATTGGGATGTTTCGCTGAGTGGGCTTGAGGGGATCGACTCTCCTGCGCTGTGGATTAGGTCATAATTGCGAGCAGGTTGGGGCTTGTTGGTGTGGCATTACTTTATATCATTGATGGTTGCGGACAACTGATGTTGCTTGTGTCCCAGGCAGCGTCATATTCAATTGGGAGTTCATTTATGGCTAGAGAGAGCTGAACGAAAGATATAAGTAAGGTACAGTTTATTATACACACGATTTGGGACCATCCTATCTTGTCCAGAATATATCATTGCTCCAAGAAAGAATCCTTATATATCAACTCGCCGACCTGGGGCGGGTCGGCACACTTCAAAATCATGTCTTGGATATGAATACTTTGCCCTGGGATAGACATGAGGAAATCGAGGAATCCAGCGCCCACGATAGCTCTATGCAAATGGTCGTCCTGGCACGCAATATAGGCGACGAATGAGCAGATGAGGTTGTATGACTGCTGGTATGACTGGGCCTTGGGACGCGGTAGAATCATGAAGCTATGAGCACGACACCGGAGTGAGAAGAATGTAATGCGTGCTATTGGGAGCGTCATACGAACCGGAATCTGGCCACGAAGATGCGACAAAATTCAGCCAGCTCATCAATCGGCCAGCCCGTGAGTATATGGTATATTTCATAGCCACCGCCGGAGCAGATTTGAAAGATAATTGAGTCTAATGCAATGCTCCTTTCTGTCTCCGTGTATGGTGTCTTTCTACGTCTAAACCTACAGCAATACAGTGATTCAGCTTAATCATAATTCACGGAAGGAAGGCGGGAATAACCGACCAATACACATGCAGAGGGATGTTGAATTCCTCATTGATTGGTTGAACGTCAAAGTCATGCTGTTGGAGGGAGAACAGGACAGCCAAATACCCAGCTTGCACAATCTCTGCACACAGTGACCTGCTTTGACGTGCCAGGTAGCATAGAAACTTCATTACAGAGTGGATTGCAAGGATATGTTGGGCTTGATTGAGTTCCGTGAGTTTGATGAGGCGCCTAAAATCTCTGATATCAGACGATAAGAAAATCCAATGGCGAGAAGTCACCAACGTCAATCTTTCGACCAGCGATCGAAAAAAGTTTCCGCGCTCCTCGGGACCCCAGCTTTCGAGTTCAGCTGCAAGGCGTGACGTACACCGTTGGGCTAGCTGAGAAATAAATAGGTCGAACGCCGTGTTTCTGACACCCTCCTTATACTTGCGGGAATTATCCCTAGTATAGTAGAAAACAGCATATTAGCAGGTCTAAGTAGATGCAATGTAGAAGCTAGACTACCTTAGAACAATCATCGGAGGTTTGAACTCCTCTAAGCTCATTTCAAGTTGATTGCATTTATGAAGGTGTAGGATGATATCGAGGTACCCAGCATCGGTAAGAACCTCGAGAGCGGCACTGCTATAATTCGCAAGCTGCGCCACGAGAGAAAGAATGGTTGAGGTGAAGCCCAAGTCAGAGTCGTCAAGGACATCTTCAGGTGTATTCCGACCGCCCCTTAGATTCGAGTTCCTGGAAGCGGAATCAAAGAATGCAGAAATCAGCCTCTTTACAACTTACCGACTTGGTGCTACCTCATTCAATATGATCCCGATCAAGCTCTTGATTTGATCTGCATTCCATAGCGCTAATGTCGCGGGCAATGACGGCCGGCACTCTGACATGGAGAGCATAAGAAGATGAAGGGCTTCCTTCCCGGTTGCTTGTTCCCAGTATTCCGGCCTTTGAATGATTATAATGCATATGATGACATCTTATATTCAGAGAAGTGACAGCACTCTAGCACTGCATACCTTGTTAAAATGTAAAACAGTGTGAGGTAGGCCTCCGAAAGTCCGGTCGCAGATAAAGCCTCGTGTTTCGATGAGAACGCGTCAAAGAATCCTGCATCGAGGACTGCTCTACATTTCGATCTTCCCATACGAGCTATGCGTGACATGAGAAGAAGAGCCTGTCCGGCGGTCGCTTGACGCGAAAGCAAGGAGCTTGGATAGTGATTCTGTAACTGAGGGAACCTGTATCCATATGTTAGCGCCATTGCAATACTACGAGCTATGAAATCTGGGGCCACCTACTGCATCGACGGGATGGACTGCTGGACCATTCCAGACAGGAATATTTCTAGATCGACGCTATTCCACCGACCGAGGGCTTCAAGCAGCTCCTTGGTGTGGCCGTTCTTGATTTGAGAAGTGATTAACAGGAGCGCCGTAAAGCGCTGTTCGTACGTATACAACCCAGGTCTGAGAATTGTCAGAGGGACCATAATCTAGAGAGGTAAGTATAGCGCTTACCGAGAGAGTTCCAAGAGGCTATCGTACACTTGTGGGATTCTCTTCAGCTCCTTGGCTTGGTTGTCTGTGTGTGGGAACCAAGCTAAGGCCATATTGATACGCCTCCGTATGATGATTCGATCCAGCCCATGAAGAGTGAACTTCCCTAGAGCTTTGATTGCCTTCCCAGTAAGCGCACCCGGACCTTCTACTGTAATAGAGGTGGCCTCTGTGTCATCAGATGAAGATCCCAGGCTGGAGTCTGATGTCCAGCAACGACGTGCTCTCGGAAAAGCTATCATGCTTGAGGGAATAAAGCTCGTAGATTTTCAGGTGGAGCACTGAAGCTCCCCGACAACAACATACTTGAGCACCCCGGGCCCGTTATGTCATGCACAGCCAGTGGAGCGCTAAAGATGTCAAGTCTTGACATGTCGACAGGTCGGACCGAATCGCGATTCTTCATGATGCAAACATCTGTGGGAGGAAACATTCCCTTCGGCAACGGACGATAGCGGTAGAGGATGTGTAGAGGATTGTGGTTGTGATAGACGAACAAGCCCGTGACGTTCCAGCCATTTCCTGGACGATAGACCCAGCAAACTCTTTACCCAAGGAGAGAGTTGTTTAGCTGACTCGGATATCTCCGCTTACCTCCGTATGCGGAAAGCAGGACGAGGCGGTTGAGTTTCTGATACCAGTCTCTCTGAGCTTGACTGAGGCTACATATAGACTTTGACTCGCAGCGCGCGAACTTAAGACTTAAGGCAGTCCCGTCCACCCCTGGAATATTAACCAACCTCCACCGATGGGCTCCAATGAATAGAACGAGGAAACCGCCGTACATGCTCTGCAAAGAAACGATGCCATCAGGAGATAGCCACAAGAAAGGATGCTCCAAATACCCACCGCAATCATCATCAATCGCATTGCTGTGCACTACAAAATCGCCCGCCTAATCATCGGTTAGCTGGAGGAGGGTGAGTAAATCTCGAACCGCCCAGGGCGTCTATCAATCTATATCAGGTTCCCAGCCAGTGCAATACTCAAGCACCGATCCGGAGCCCACAACCAAGCTCAACCTCGACTCAAAGCAGTCTTAAGAACAACCGTTCAACCTCCTTCAATTAGCTCCGATGAATTGATACAGAATCCTTCGTACAAAGCCCGAGAGATGCTGCGGGTCATTCTGGTATGTGCTCTGCAGAGCGAAACAAACACCGTCAACACATTTTACCAAGGCCGGGTATATATGAAAAGACACCCACCATGACCATCGCCATCCCTAACGCCGTCAACTACAAAAGAAAACGTTCAACCCATCAGTGCACATCCACAAACCCAGACCCTCCCCCCAACAAAAAAGAAAAAGGCAAAAAACTACTCACCCACATCTCCCCCCAATTCCCCGTCCGAAACACCAGCCCCTTCCCCCTCGCCATCACCCACGCACTCTCCAGCCCCTTCGGCAGCACATACATCGCCAGCTCCCCGCGCCGCCGCTTCGCCTCCACGAACAGCGACAGCCCCGCCATGAACCCCGGGAACCAGAACGAGCCCTTCGACACGAGGGCGTCGATGACCGACTGCGGGACGGCGCGCAGTGGGTTGGAGGACTTGGTCAGGCGGAGGAGGGTGAGGTACTTGTGGAGCTTGTGCTTGTAGCAGAACATCGCTGTTCAAGAATCGTCAGGTTTCATTTTGTTAGGAGGTCTTCGGAGGGGAGAGACGCACTCTGATAGATCACGACGAAGACGCCGAGAAAGGCGGAGCTGCGCAAGCTTCCGAGACCCGCACGAACAAGGACCTTGCCCGGGTCCTGCACGAACGCCGCCCTCTTAAACAGGACAGCGGGCACGAAGTGGAGCGCGCCATAAATCGGGAGCATCCACTTGAACACATCAAAGAAGCGGTCGAGAGGGACCGAGCTGCACGATGTCAAGGCGGGGTGGACCGCGGAGCACGGCGCGTAGGTAGGGATGTATAACGGCTCGGTGAGGGTGCTGGGGTCGGGCGGGGAGAGCAGGAGGGAGCGCAGGTTGAACAGGTCTTTGGCGTTGCTTGGGGTGATGTCCTGGGATGGAACTTGCGTTGAGTAGTGCGTGTGGAAAGGGAGGTGGATTGGTGTCTTACGCTTCGGGAGACTAGACGATCGAGGTCGGCGACGTCGAAGCTGCCTTCCCTGACGAGATCGTGGTTCATGCGTACACATTCCGCAGGGACTTTCGCGGCTTGGCCGATCCTGGGTATATCAAGATTATGTTCTGATCGGTGCGTCAAGTGGCTTACCAGGCCGAGTATGAACGTGGAAGGGTATCCGGGCGTAACAAGAATCCATAGAGAATCTGCCCAGATCTGATCAACAGTAAGCATGTCATGAAAAAGTGATGGGTTTGGGAGATACGTACGCCAGCGCGAACACCAAAACGTCTCCATAGGGTACCCTGATACCTCGTTTCGTAGTGTACGCGTTATACGAGCCTTGCAGGCCACTGTAAAACACACGTTAGTCCTCATTTTGTGAGACAGGGGCGTGTTACGTACCGAACGAACATCTGTTGGGCTATGACGTTCCGCCTGCCTCTCTTCTCCCACATAATTGCAAGCCCCCCAGCAATGGCCCCTGCGAGCGCCGCATGCCACCTCCTCGTCTTCTTTCTGATCAAGGCAAGCTGCGCATTGGTGCTCAGAGACAGGCGGGCCGTGCGTTTGGAGAGAGGGACGCGGAGAGTGGTAAGAGGATGCTCCGAGGTAGGACCATGTTCCAGGTCATCGAAGAATGGGGACTCGGACGTCTCCCCGTCTATCGTGATCCTTGGGTGTTTCTCCACTGGGGGGTTAAGTGCTGGGATGAGAATGGGGAGGGCGTTGAGCAGGAACTTGTATACAGATGTGAATGTTCCTTGAACAATGTTCAGCAGGTCAGAGGTGGTCGCATGTTATAGTTCTTCGCACCAAGCATCAACCCGAACCGCAATGTATCTCTCCCAAAAACAGCCTGTCGCACAACGGCAAATCGGATATCCCTAGAAGTAGATGAGCATGCTCTGAAGATTTAGTACTGCGATAAGTTCTGCTTACCGAGGAACCTTGTGTATTCGGATGAGAGCTAGTATGAGGTTCACACATGCTCGTATGCTTAACGCAAGCGCCCCAGATCCTACGAAGCGCGCCCCATCAGTCTACGAAACAATCAGAGCTGTCCAGCCCACTCACTAAGCCCCCCCGTCGCCGCATGTTCCAAGCACTCCCTCAGCGTCGTCAGCTCCGCCACCGGCTCTCCACGATCGCGCCAGACCATCTTCCGGGCCTCCCTGAGCCTCTCCTGATGATTCGCAAGCGCCACCAAGTTGTCAAAGGACGCCATGGCGCGTCGTGGGGTGAAATGAATGCCCTCCGATGGCGTGTAGGGCGCGTCTGCGTCTGCTGGCGTGCAGGCGCCAGTAGTCAGGGGAGTTTCGGACCCTGAGTCCATCTTTGTTCACGTTAAGAAGGTCTGCAAGTGTGGGGTAACAGGATCCCCAGTGTATCAATTTGAATTGGGCACACTAGGTGGAGACGGGCACGAGGAAGCCGGTGGGAGCGAGAAAATCACAAGGACGGACATTTTGATCAGAAATTGACTTTTGGCTATTTACCACAACAATGATCTATATCTTTGTATCGACAAGTGATATTTCTAGTGGTGTAAAGGCATACCTAGCTCTGCAGGTCGAGCGTGCGCAGTGTCACGATCGCATGGTGGGGAGACGGTGTGCATGACCAAGGTTTGAGTCCATACAGCATCCGTCCGGCGTCGTCCTAACCTCACCTGTCCATGGAAATATATTGTCCAGGACTGGACGCTGGCATTAAGAACGTCTACAGTAAGTAAGCCTTATAGATCCTTGATCCTCGGGGCCCAGCAAATCACAGGTAGGCAGCACCAGAATGCAGTCCTATACTCTTCGAGACATCCCTCCAATTCTCGCTATTGCTCGAGGACGGAGGAAGAAGAGCCTCAGGTACCAGCCAAGCGAAAAGAAAGACAATGAGGCAAGGATGGGCAGGACTCGGCGCATAGGTTTGATACGTAAACATGCAAGTAGGCCATATATTCTACTGCTTCACTGCGCTGACTAGTTCCTCTGGACACCGTATCAGGAGCACACCTATGTCTCCCAGTCAAAAAACCATCGTTCGAAGTTGGATAGATACACACATTCGTGACGCCGCATGTAGAGCCAGCGCAGCAAGGTATACCATTCCCACAGAGGTTTCCTCGGGATGCACAGGGATAACAAACCTGGTTGACAACAGCAAGTCAGTGGCATGGAGTGTGATAGGACCTCCATTCTGGTTCAAGACGTACGCTACTGCTTGTATGGCAATAGAGACCATTACAGCACGGTATGCCGTGGGTACAGAAGTTGCCCTGTTGTGCGCAGCCATAGCAAGTCTGAAGGATAACGTCACGTCAGTATCTAACACGATGTTCCGTTCTATCATGATCAGGCCTTACATTGCTGACAGTATGGCAATAATAGTTATTGCAACACGGTATGCCATTGGTACACCATCCGCCCTGATTGGCACAGTTCTCACACGTCTGGAGGACCAACAGGTTAGCCTTTCATAGATTGTTCCCCACTCTGGTGGAACCGTACACCCTGGACCGTGTTGCAATAAACACCCGGGCAGCATGCGCCATCGATGCACCAATTTCCAGCACCTGCACATAACGCAGCCCTCTCAGTCACGTTTGAGAAGGCGAGAGCACTACCAGCGACCGTCGAAGACGCAGAGACAAGAGCAAGAAGGGCCAACGAGACACGGCTATAACGCATGGTAGTGATAACAGACAGGCTGATATGGAATGTTCAAGGCAAGCTTGCTATCGAAACATGAGGGGGCTTCGATACCCTAGCCTTTATACCCGTGGACCTTCTTCTCCCAAGCTGCAGCATCTCCGCACAGGACTGCATCGATCCAGGGCTTGTCCAGGGCACCATGACCGGTTGTCAGAACATATAAACAGTGGCCCCCAAGTAGTCATTCACACGAGGTCGGAGGTTGGTACGGGAGGGATTAGGAACATCAGCCCTTGCTGCTTTAATCCGCCCGACTGACCGTTAGAAAACCGAGTCTTCCAAAATCAACTTAGCGACGAGGACGGACTCAGGAGAGATTCAGGCACTAGTAAAATGATTGGAAAAACTACGAAGCAGAAATGGGAGGACTCCATCCATTGAGACATAGACATGCGGGTGGGCGAAATATTTTACTGGCGCACGGCTCTCCTTCGCCACCGTATTATAAGCATACCTATACCTCCCAGTCATAAAGCCATCTCTAAAAGTGGGATGGACACATATGTTTGAGCTGCATGTAGAGCCAGCGCAGCAAGGTATACCATTGGCGCCGCAGATGGTTCCTCGCGGCGCACAGCTAGAACAGGTCTGAAAAATAACATCATGTTAGTATTCTAGCAGACACACACAAATGCCATTCTGTTCAAGCCTTACCTCGCTGACGGTATTGCAGTAATAGCCATTGCAGCATGGTATGCCATTCTTACACCATCCACCCTGGGTTGCACAGGCGTAACAGGTCTGAAAAATAACATCGATGTTAGTATTCTAATACGACGCAAAAGTTGCATCATGTTCAAGCCTTACTTCGCTGACGGTATTGCAGTAATAGCCATTGCAACATGGTACGCCATTTTTACACCATCCACCCGCGGTTGCACAGTTCTGACACATCTAGAGGACCATCAAGTTAATCTTTTATGGGAGTGAACCCGCTTATTCTGGAATCGTACACCCTGGACCGTTTGGCAATAAACACCCGGGCAGCATGCACCATTGATGCACCAACTCCCCGCACCCGCACATAGTGCAGCCCTCTCAGTCACGTTCGAGAAAGCGAGAGCACTGCCAGAAACCGTCGACGACGCAGAGAGAAGAGAAAGGAGGCCAAGCGAGATATGGCTGAAGCGCATTGTAGTGATTTGAGACAGGCCGATATGAACCGTTCAGGGCGAGCTTGATATCGAAACAGGACGAGACTTTGATACCCCGGCTTTTATACCCGCCGACCCCTGCTCTGTCAGGCTGCAGCATTTCCGCATGGGATTGAATCGATCCAGGACACCCTGACCAGTTGTCAGTACATGCAGGCAGCGGTTCCCAAGAATTCATTCACGTTGATACGGGAGGGATTAGGAACTCATCGATCGTCAGTCGTTGCTGCTTCAATTCGCATGACTGATTGGTAGAAGGCCAAATGTTTAAGATGTAAATTTTCCGTGTAGGTTCCGTGCATGCACCAAAATTAGATGTCATTGTATCTTGGATCGTGAAGGCGCTCCTAGAGAGGCCCTTGAGCGCTTGCGGTGTCACCGGTGTGGCAAAGATGGTCAGGCGCCTCGTCAGGTTCAAATTGGGCGGTGAAATTGACGCTGGGCCTGCAGGGCTGCGAAATGGTTGACTTGTCCCTGATCACTGGCAGCGCTGAGATTCCGAAAACTCCAAAAGCTCAAGGATGGCGGATAAAGAACGGCTGAGGGATGCCGGGTTCGAGTGTAGCGTCTCGGAGTTTCGGTCGCGTCCGACGTCCCAAGAGTATCACCAGCGACAGCTTATGGAGCAAAGAGCGATATTGATGTGAAAGGGCAACGCAGCTAGAGATGGGTTGGCAGACAAATACTAGCGCAAATTCCTGCTATGATGATTGCAAGTAGAGCAGATAAGACGATTTTGTACTCCTGACACTTGGCTTGGCTAGAGTGCCTTCACCGTACCATTGGAGGTGATCCAGCCCGTTTAGGTGTCTCTGCCATAGCGAAACAGCTGCCTCGCGGGCAGTTAATATGGATACCCAGGGATACCGTACACATGAGTCCTGAACATAGGTTACGGAATCGAATGACACCGTCTCGTGATAGTGGTCACAGGCGGCCTCAAGCGCCGAAGATATGACAGAGATGGCTTTTCACTCCTCCAGGACAACGGGTGGTGAGATCCAGAATGGCCTAGGACCTCGCTCCTGGACCATCAGAGATTCTGCTGAGAAAAGTGCGGTGAGGACGGAAGACAAAGGGACTCGGGTGCCTGTGATCAGGAAAGAGGGCAGAGGTAATAGGGCGCGCAGAGGACGATAAGGTCTGTAAGAAGCGTATATACGCAAGAATCGAAACCAGAAGATAATCCAGCCTAACGAAATGAGAGGAGTGGAAAAAGAAAGGGAATTCTTGGAAAGCCAAGTCGGACCTTATGTAATCTTATTGGGGAGCTTGCTCCCCTATATCTTGCTACCGACCCAAAATGCAGATGATTGGTAAGCGTCGCTGGTTTTGTTCCTGTTTGTCTTGAGGACCCCGTGAGAATTTCAGCGCAGCGCGCTGCGCGCAAGCAACGCCGTCAAAAGTGTCGCTCGCGCGTTTCGTTTTCTTAGTGGCTACGTTCGCGCTCGCTACTGATGCTGGGACTGCTCTACAAATTTCTGCTATCGAGGACCCTGAAATCGACTATCTAGCACACTTGCCGCTAATAGGTTGCCAATTGTGACTGTATGCCATTGGCATTTAGTATTTACTGAAGTCCATCCGCTCAGGACCTCTCTCACTCAATGGTGTCAGGGGCTTCCGATAACTTACACTGTTAAGAGTCCAACCTCAGGTAGAGATGTAATTGTAAGACTATAGGTACAAATAGTAAGTGCATGCAGGAGTAGTACTTATAAGGTCGGCTCACCTTTAGTATCTCAATACAAGGACTAAGGGTGACCAGGACAGCAGGTAGGTATATATATACTGAAGAGTTGTAGTGAAAGGGAATTGTAAGATGAAATGGTTACTAAAAGAAAGCAAAGGTATTCATGACAGGGAGAGTGCATAATTGCCGATCCACATCAGATCTCAACATCTACTGCCTCCTTTGACAGTCCGCTAGAGATCAATCTGGCACTTACAGGATTTTACAGCATTTCTTTACCTATCACTGAGGCTATCAGGAACTCACTAGAATACACACAGTACAGTATATAAGCTTAAACACGATCAGTCAAATATCTTTTACTATGCCCTGAACGATAGACACTTGCACCTGCCTAGCAGAAAAGAAGTTTGTCGGGAGTTTGCAGGAGGACAATTCTACTAGGCGAGTTCACTTTAAACTCATATGGTACAGTAGATTTCAGTGAAGCTGTATTCAGTAATGACCAAATTTGTATACTACCTCCTGCGCACTCAGATAAACATTTAATAAAAGACTCTGATAAGGCAAGCTTCCCATTTCGTAGGTGAGGAACTCGCATACAGACATATTCACAGACACCATCGTGGTTTCAGCCATCCCTGCTGCCCTCCAGGCCTCAAGGCCTCAGGTGTCACCAGAGAAAGGCTGAACGTCAAAAAGTACTAGCCACGACTAAGCATGCCACGGTCATCGCATAACCCAAAAATGTGTAAAACTACAGCTATAATACACGTGTGGAGCTAAACCCAAGTGAGGGAATGAAATGAAATAAACGATACACTAACTACAGCAAATGATCATCCAAAAAAACAGCAAAAACTAGCAAGCAATGCTCACGGAAAGACGGGGAGAAGCCGAGAAGTCAACGAGGACCCCCAATTGGAAGGACGGTGCTATATATAGCAGACTGTGGGCACCTGGAAAAGGACGTCATTGAGTGACCAGAAGACTCTAGAAACAGCTCAAAACTGACCTTACATCCTCAACCACCATGCCGAGCCTGGTGGTAAACCGGGCCCGGCAACAGCTCCTGCAGCGCAAGTCACATTTGCGGCCATGTCGTGTGAAAGGCTGCAATGCAGATTCACTCAGTGTCTTTTGAAGCTAGGCCATGAAGCGGGAAGCGTACCTCAGTAAGCAGGTGGTCCTCCAGTTGCGTGCACTAGGTCCACACCTTCCGTAGCCGTTTGCCTCACACCACTGTTATGAAGGTGGGTGAACGTTCTTGAACACAGAGGGAGAGCCGAACCTGTCGGGGCCACGAATGGCGCTGTCAGGCAGGGAGGCGTCCTGGGTCGGATATATGAGAGTGGAAAAGGGATGACGACCGTTCGGCATACCAGCAAGGGGGGATGAGGTGTCAGTAGTATCGGAGGGGTCAGAAACAAGATGTGATGCGGATTGCGGGACGTCCATTTCGTCTAGGTCTAGTTCACCTTCAGCGTCAACTTCGCCATCCGCATCCGCGTCACCCTCATCGATATCAGCCTCTGCATCCGCGTCCGCATCGGGGTCTGGATCGGCTTGACCAACGCCCTCACCGGGTTTGGACAGCTGATTATCACCTGCACCTGGGGAATGGCGGGAACGAGGAGAATGCGGCGGAGGAGTTCGATGTGTAGTGTCGGGATGTTCTGAGTTCTGGTCATTGTCCTTTCCTTCCTCTTCCTTGTCGGCCTCCGGGGCAGGCTTGACGCTTAGTTGTTGATCCGAAGATGATCCCGACTCGGTAGGTTGGGTGACGTCCAGGTCTATCTCCACAACTCGAGCGTCATCTTCCTCCTCCCGTGTTCTTACAACCGGTGGAGCGAGATCCTGCATCTCAACATCTCCGCCCTGAGGCGGCGTCGATGATACGCTGCCCGGTGAACGACTTGCACCAGCTGACGGCCTCGAGTCTTGTATCTCTAACGGGGGCGCGAGCGTCGCCACCACCGCGATCCTCTGTTCCTCGCTTTCCGATCGCCTAACCTCTGTCCCTTCCTCCGCCTGCTGTTGCTGCTCCAGTTGATAACCCGAACTCAAACTCGCTTCTCCAAGGAGTGGCTCTTCCTGCCTGTCCAAAGTTCTCACCGGGGGAGCAGCATGCCCCGCCTCAGGTATCCTCTGCCGCGGTGGCAACACATCCAACGGCGAGATCCCGCTCGCACTCGGCGGACTACTCCCACTAGCACCTGACCCCAGAGTGTTCAGTGCTGATGGTTTCGGCCCAGGCAGAGAAATCATCCGAGGGGCAACCAGAGCCTGCTTCTCCGGACTCGCTGGTGGAGCCAATGTTATCCTCTCCAGCGACGCGGCGGCGGCAGCAGCAGCAGCCTTCCCGCGAGGTTTCCGTGTCGTGACAAGTTTCGGCTTCGTTATAGGCTTTTCTTTTTCCTTCGCCGGCGCCTTCGCTCGCCCCCGTACCTTCTTCGGTGCAGACATAGGAACATGGTCCACATCCCCATCCCCATCGACTTCCTGGACTTCCTGCCCCTTCCCCTTCCCCCGCTGATCATGCGAGCTAAACGCGGCTGCCTGATCCGCCAACACGTCGAGTGCACTCTTCACACGCCCCACCCCCTGGTGTTCCTCCTCACCGCCGCGACGCGCACCAGCGAAGTGACTGACCGGAGCCCGCGCACTCTGTATTCGCCGCCGCTTGGGCGCAGGGCTTTCAGGTTGGTCAACAGATGCGACGCCCCGCCGCCGACTGGTCGTGTTGGCATCACTGGTCCCATTGACACCATTTCTTCGCCCTTTCCTGGGAGCAGTACCGCTGCGGCTGTCTGCTGCCGCGTCGTCGTCCATCATACGAGCTGCATCGAGGAGTGATGCCAGCGGCGTAGACGGATTGCCATTGCCAGCTTGGCCCAGCGGCTGCTGAGACCCCGAAGCTGCAGCATTGACTTTCTGCTGCCGCGGTGTGTTCAGTTTATTGCCATTATCAGCTTGCTGCTGTTGCTGCGCGGTCCCTCCATGGCTCTTGCCCTGACCATCACCCCCACTGCCAGTGCCCGCAATCATAGACGGTTCAACGATGACAAATGACGTATTCACCACCCTAGGGCTCGCCCCCGTATTCGGATAATGGCTGCCCCCCCTTTTCGGCGTCTGCGGACCGCCTGATGTCGTATTCCCTCCAGCCTCTGCCCGGTAATAGGATAGTCCTCCCGCCCCCCTCTCTGCCAACCTGTCGGCACGCTCCCGCTCGAGCCGTTCGATGTCCCGTACGACGCGTTCCCGCTCCTTCTCCTGCTTCTGCATGTCTGCCTCGCGCTGGCGGTCCCGAACGTACCCCGCTACGATACCTGCTCGTTCGCGTCCAATCTTGCGTGCAGCGAGAAGCAGGTGCTCGGTGCGGGCATCGGAGGTGAGAGGTGTGAGCGGTGCGCCTTGGGGACGGCGGGATTTCGCGCGAGATTTCGTGGTGTTGGGGCCAGATGTTGCTGGTTCGGGTGTGTGGGGTGGGTTTATAGCAGAGGAAGATGGGAAAGCATTTGGGGGAGGGGATGCTCGTCGTATGGTGCGCGGTCCCATTTGGTTGGAGGACGATGCGGGAGGAGGGGGTGCGTTCACCTGGAATTCCAAGGTTGTGGGCGGGGCTGTAAGAGGACCGCCAACGGAAGTCGTCGTTGGTTTGCGGTAATGGTCGCCAGTGAATGCTGGCGCGGTACTGGGAGGTGGCGCGGGTTGAGCTTGGAATTGAAAGAAGGAGCTCGAAGCAGAGGATTGCTCGACGCCTTCCATGGGTTGGGTTTCCGTTTGGCTGTCACTGACTTCTGGTTCTTCTCGGGTGGCGACAGAGAATACGGCAACTCGGGGCTCCTTCTTCTTTTTCTTCTTGGGTTTCGCTTTATCAGCGGCAGCCTGGATATTAGGGTAGGGTACGGACGAAGCGGCACTAGCGTTTTGCTGAGAGGATACGGGTTGCATAAGTAATATGGGCCTCAGTTTCGATAGCTCGGCCTCTAGACATTGAAGCCGAGTTTGAGTGTCGTTAAGCTAGATTGAAGCAATTAACAGAAGAACGGAATATGGATATATCCGCGAACCTTTTCCCGTAATGCTCTATTATCAGACTCGTAGGCAGCGCAATACCGTTCGAGGTCCTGGAAGTTGGGATGAGCAGGGTTCAGTCACATATACAGGGCTCTCATACCGCGTCTTTAGCTCCAACGTTAGTTGTCCTATTCCGCTGCGCGATGAGCGCCTCAGCCATTCTTTCCCAGCCATCCCTCTGTGACGACCAGCGATCGCGCTCCTCTTCGGCCTGCCGAACCAGGAAGTCGCGCTGAGAAGTCAGTCCAGATATGACTTCAGCCTGGTGTATGAGCTGGCTCGGGTCAATTAGCGTCGAAGCCGTTAGTCGGTGTACCTATATCGATGTTGAGCGTTCATATACGCACATTAGCAGTAGTTTATACATACCATGTCGAGCAGTTCCTTCTCCCTATCGCTCACGCCTCCAGTTTCCTCGAACGAGCCTCCTATTTCTGCTACTCTGTGGCGCATCCGTACGATATCAGCCTCTGTGAGTGGTTCAGGAGACGCACTCCTAGGCCTGGCCTGTGCTGAACCTGTATACTGAGGCGTAGGGGAGGGAGTCATGCCATGCATGATATCGTCGAGCTGGAGGTCGGGGAGGGTGACGTCGAGTGCCGCCATGGTCGTGGTGGACGACTGCAGACCCGCCTTTGTCTTTTTTACGAAACCGACCAGGACAGGTTCGCCGTCAAATCGTGTCAGGCCAAACACTCCTAAACATTCAAAACCCGCGACCAGTCACGTGCACTCGAACTTGTGCCAAAAGCGTATCCGGACTCCGATCGACGATCGACGATCACAGTGACAGCTTCCAACTTGAGAAAAATGAGAAGAGGTGTATTTCGCAATTTACAATTTCGCTTGCGGGTCTCTATATCTCTTCTCCCATATTTCTCTTGCCATTTTCCGCAGACCTGCTTTGAGGATTTTTCCAGATGGGTTTTTTTCTGCTCCAGTATGTTCAAAATGAGAAATTGAGTCAAACATGGGCTGCACACACCGAGCTCTTCATGTCGAATAACCACCAACACGGGTACTGCGAACTTTGGAAGCCTGAAGGAGCATTGAGTAAAAGGTTAAACTCATAACGCCATAAGACACACTTCTTTGCCGCCGTGGCAATGAGAGAGGCTTCGGTCACTTGGCTCCTGAACATCGGTTTCACGGAGACTACAACAGCTACCACCTCTCCGAGTCGGGGATGTGGTACACCGACAGCAGCAGCCTCCATCACCCGCTCATCTACGTAAAGCGCGTTTTCCACCGTTGTAGAATCCTAAAGTCAGTTTGTCATCATAGATACTTTAAAGGCCAGTCCATCATGCTTCCGGTAACTTACAATATTCTCGCCACCCCTGATGATGATATCTTTGACTTCGCAACGTGCAACAGGTCAGTAAATGTTTTTTGGGTGGAAGGACACACTTACTTCTGTCCCGGATATATAGGAAGCCCTCTTTATCCACGTACCCAAGATCCCCGGACTTCAACCAGCCGTCTTTAGTGATCACCTAAACGGGAGTCAGGATATGTGCACAACAGGAAATCGTCTTCATTACCTTCTCCGTAGCAGCTAGAAAATTGAAGAGATGTCAAGAATGCCCCCGTGAACTATGTACGCTACCCGTTACCTGGATCACCCCAGTAGCACTTCATGATGTTTGGGCCTCTTATCCACACCTCTCCGACTTCGCCTGCAGAGACGGCCCTGTCTCCGTTTACGATCATAAGGTCATTAACCGGTGTAGGCAGACCGCTGTGCAATGTGATGTCGCAATCTTCCTTAGTAAAAGACAGCTTTTGGTTCAGTAGAAACGTACGTGCTAGAAGGACGAGCCAGATAGTCCTCGCCCGCTACGCGGGACGTAATCAATGCGTCAGCTTCATGTACAGGTGATAACATTCACGCCACAAACCAAAACCCACAGCAAGACTGTTCGTCTCCGTTAACCCATACCCCTGCGCTCTGCGATGCTCTCACTTCATCACGGACTGCGACAGATAACAATGATCTTTACGCACAGTAAAACCCCCGGAAACGCCTTCCTCGTCCTTACGGGAAGCAGATCCGGCGAAGGCGCACCTCCAAATGCCAGAGAATCTAGTTGATAGCCAGCCAGCGAGCTATCCGCAAGATCAAGGGCCATTGACGGGACACTGTGGCCCATGTGAGCTCCAACCAGAAGGCAAGGATCGCGGGGGGCGACGCACCCTCCCGCCATACGAACATTCTCCTTTTTGATTAGTCTGGCAGCCCAAGATCGAAGGTCAAAAACACCCCGTGCACTGGCAGAAATAGAAACGGAAATGACCTGACAGCTGCGTCATTTTTAGACCGTGTCAAGAAGAAGAAGCAAAGTAGAAGGCAAAGACGAACCTTCCTCGGGCACCCACTTGCGCATCAGTACGATCTTCATCCCTGAGAACGTGGCGTACATCTGTGGTATGTTCATACAAGGCAAACTAGATCATAACTCATTTGACGCACCATCCGACTCGTAGATCCCGTCGCATGGAAGAATGGTACCGAGATCAGGGAGCCCTTCTGGGGATCCGCAGGCTTCAAGGGAAGTATATGGTCTCCACGGCGTAGAGAAGCTCTGCGACCCGAGACCATGGTCTTCATACCACAAGAAATGGTCAAAAAAAAGTGGACACTTGGGAGGCGACGATTATGGGACGCACGTTGAAGAGGTTAGTCAGGTACATCCTTTGGGTGCTAAGCACCCCCTTCGGCAAGCCCGTGGTGCCTGCTCCGAGCTCACGGGTATTTTCCCAAGATATCAAGACAGTTACGCACCAGAGGTAAACATAATCGTCGCATTGTCCTCTGGCTCAATCTCCACTTCACCTTCACCAGTTACAATAGAAGTCGTATCCCCCTTATACGCATCCAGCACCGCATCCCAGCTGTCCATGCCAGCCCACTTGCCTTTACCCTCCTGAGGATTTAACACAAGAATTCCCGAGCACCCCGCGTCAGCTTGGAGCTTCCGCGCGGTGCTTTCGAGACGCTCAGCGCGCTCAGGATCGAGGACGATGACCTTGCATTGCGTATGCGTGAGGCAATAATGCAGCGCTTCGGTGGGAAGCCAGCTTAATCGTCGCATGTAAATCCGTCGAGAACGCATCTCCATATCTAAGACCCACTTACGCGTTAACAAGAACAGCAACAGCCCCTATTAGGTCTGCACGTGGTCACGCCCATTATAAATGTCAGAAAACGCGGTGTAAGAAGGAGCGCCACTCACGACACGCCCAAAACGCGACGAGATAATCCGGATAGTTACGTGCGCAGATGGCAACCCTGTCACCTATCAAACCCCGTCCGAACGCGCGTCAATACTTCACAAAATGAAGTAGCCGAGTTCTACTCTGCCGAACAACGATACCTTTCTTAACTCCATACACATCCCGGTAAACGCCTGCGGCCTTGACCGACCGCTGGAACGCGTGCGCATACGACATGCGCTGGTCTTCGAAGACGACGTAGGTCAGATCCGAGTGCTGTGCGGACGCCCATAGCCAGAATGAGCGCATGGAAGGAGGGAGACGCTTGTATACGCGCTGCAGGCGACCGTCGATTAGCCGCGTCTCGAGCTCGTGCAGACTCCCTGGTGCGCAGATAATGGCGTTTACTGTGACCCATAGCAATTCCATCCACATCGACTTCAAGGCTGATACTTCTAAATGTGGGCACTCACCTTCATCCAGCGTGCGCTGTGCATACCATGCAGATGCGCCTGTCATGACTAACTCTGGATTGAAATTTGGAAGCGTGTAGATGGGTCTCCGATAAGTCTGGGGAGAAGGCCAGAACACATCCGTTCAAGAGTGCTTCCCGGATTTATAGTGAGGTCGGCAAGCGGTTCAACGGCAGGACAAGAAGCCGGAGCCCCAGCACCACTCCCCACTTAAAATAGTTTTGGAAAAAGAAAAAAGTTCCCATGACCTAAGGGTGAGAATTAATTAACTCGTTTGCCCGTCGTCCTCGTGAACGGAGCCGGCGGGTCCGATCCTACGCTCGAAAACTTAGAAATATGTACAGGGAATGAGACAGACTTTCTGTGCACATCATGGAAAAAGTAGAACACTCTGGATCGGAAATCCTCCCAAATCTCATCCGGGTTTCGCCATGGCTTTCTTAGACTGCTAGCTCTGCAGCCCCGGACACTGGAGTTCGATAGAAAGGAGAGCAGGTCGATCGCGTCGGGATCTCGCTGCTATGCGTCGGTAATACTCAGCTGTATTTAGGATGACATGCCACGACATGGCGGCAAACGACAAAGAGTTAGGTTCGGTTATATAAGCGGCCTTCAACACACAATGGGAAATCTGGCTTTTCCTCCTTCTTGCACGCCGTTGCACGCCGTTGCTCTCCGTGTGCTTCTGGATCTACTTGGGACTTGTCCACTTGCTTAATGGTCTAAAACATCGTGTCGTCTGGTTCATAATTTCCCTCGAATCAGCCGAGAGGCTACGCCCGCCACGATTAGAAGGTGCCTTGACCTGATGGGCACGATGTTCAAAATCCAACTCAAACTCTCCACTCACAGAATGACCACTTCGAAGAGAAGGCCGCTGGAGACCTGTCCTGTCCTCATTGCTGTTCGAATCAAGCAGAGGAGGATTACGCCGAACGGTCCGGCCTTCGGTCTTCGGGGACCGACTTGGACCTCTGGGACTCCCCTCAAAAGAATTCATCTTTCTGTAAAAATCCCTGCATTCAAGTCCTGGTAGGTGTGAACGCTTTGAAACTGGGTTCATCCATAGATCGGCTACCTCTGATATCTACGGTGAACTCTGCCTAATTTCTGAAGCCGCTGTTCTCGTGGCATACACTTTCCATCTCGGATAGTGGGTTACCTTCAATTCGCTTCCCCGTGGCGGAGATATGGACTCTACCAGACTGATCAAACTCAGCGAGTGCCTCTTGTCCAAAACTATCTTGATCAAGATCCACATGAGTACGTACTATCAAGACGATTAGTCAAGCATATTAACCAATCACCTCTCTTAAAACACCTTTTTGTATGGTTCTGTATGGGGGAACACCTGCACGAGGGCGGTTTCGCGATCTGGTACGGCAAAAATGTAGTTGCAGATCCGAGCCTTCGCTCCAAGATCTGGGCCCACGCCCCCGAGTCCGACCATTGTTAACGTATCATCTCAATTCTCCAACGTACAATAACCGCATTCTATCGGCGGCGAACTCGTCAACCTGATCTTGTGTGTGAACCTAAACAGCATCTGCCAATTGTCAAGTTGTTGTTGATCTCATGCCAACGCAGAAGCTTCACGACTTTCCTACGTTCATTCCAGAATTAGCCGATCCCTGATAACTTGACCTCATCTTGACCTTCGAAAACTTCTCCTACGATGATCCGCCGCCCTTCGATTTCCTGCACCCATGTCACCTCCAACGCACCCCTACGATGAGTCCTCCATGAAGTTCATTGAAACTACTAGGTATCAGAGATTTCCGACGACGGGCGAATCAAGGTGAGGAAATCCAAGAGAAACCCCGGGACCGACATTGACATGGGCGAAAGAAATCTACCAGTACCCCGACCGTGGGGGCGATTCGAACACCCCAACGGCGACATCTACTACTACAATCCGGAATTACGACTAATCACGCCAGAAGACATTCGAGACCCCGCGATGTTGCAGTTCGTCCTCGATGCTCGAGACGACCATCTCCGATGTCTGGACGACGGATACTCTAGCATCCAAAAACTCGCAGACGACTGGGAACTGACGCTCTCGGATGTCACCGATGAGGTCGCCGTGATAGGGATGTATTCCAGAAAGCTGACAGTCGCGTACGATTGGACGGAAGAAAAAGGTGAGCTTACCTATCTGTCATCACTCCCCGGCTCCTTCCTAAGAACCTGTCCCCGCCGAGGCCTGGAGATCAAACCCTCCCCCGAATACTTCTGGTCTCACGTCGCTGAATATCCCTCCCACCACGCTGAACTCCCGCCAAATACGGAGGCCGCGTTCGCCCAGGCACTCAGCAATGGTACGCCCCCCTCCTTCCTCCCTAGGACTTTTTTCGAATGGCAGGGAAAGCACTCACGAGATCTCTGAATTGCAGCCAAGATCGCCGTGACAGGCGGTGCGATTTTCCCCTTTTCTGAAAGGCAGATCGATCAGATGACTGAGCAATATCAGCACCTAAAAGGTATGGTCCAGAACCCTCCCCACAAACATAACGTACGCACCGGCTGACCCGACGCCCCTTGGCAGGACTCCAAGCTCAGGGAAAAGGGGTAATCCCTGCACTGGCGTGGTTGATGGGTGCCGTTATGCCTCTTGATGCTGTTGGTAAAACGTGTAGCGACGAGCAGTTGGGCGTCATGATACAGAAGATGCGGTTTTGAGTTGAGTTCGGTAGTAGTTGGTTCGGTGAATGTACTCGGCAGTTACTTGGTTCGACGGAAGCAAAGACGGAAGCAAACGGGGGTGAAGCGCAACAAAACAAATGGAACTTTTACAAATTCCGTGATGTTGCCACACACGACCAAACCGATATCCATCTTGGTAGGCTATTTGGAAGCGAGAATCATCTGACGCACACCCATTCACTAAGCTTCAGCCTTTTGCTGTTTCACTTGAGATATAAGCCGGAGCGTTGGTAAAACAAGTTTCCTAAACCCCCCAGCGTGTGGGACACGGATGACGTTCAATACTACTATCACGATCTTTACACCCCGAAGGAGAAGGAACTCGAGTGACTTGGAACAACCGACGAGCAGAGATTTCATGAATGTTTCCCGCGTCATATCAGACGCTGTCACTGTATCCAAATCATCGTCGCCCTCGGGCTGCGTCGTCCGAACCCTTCTCTATCGATGACAAAATTTAGTGCGCCATGTAAAAGGTGCAGCATAACCTCACCGTAAAAGTACACAATACAATCGAAGCATTACAAGCGTACATTTCATGCCCCTCCCCCAGCACCCCTCCACCACCTCACCACCCCATCCTCGCCTCCACTAACAAAGCCCCCCACCGTCCCCGGTGCCGGCGGCTTCGGCCGCCAAGACACCGACCACACCTCCCCCGTGTCCTGAATAGTCGACACCGCAGCACGCGCCGCGATATCCCACACCTTGATCGTTTTATCCGCGGACCTGCAAGAACAGGTAAGGTGTCATGAGTGGGAGCAGGGTGAGAGGGGCGAAGGAGGGGGAGAGGTACCCACCCTGAGAGCCCTAGCCTGCCGTCGGGGGAGATATCGGCGCTGAGGACCCAGGAGGAGTGGCCTGTGAACGCGGCGACGGTGCCCCCTGGTGAGGAGCGGACGTCGTGGAGGACGAGGCGTTTGTCGTCTGATGCGCTTAAGAGGAGCTGCGGGATGAGGTGACGGTCAGATAGCGGAGCATGCACACGATGGGAGGGGGGCGTACGCTGGAATCGGGGGACCAAGCGAGGGAGCGGACGGACATGGCGTGGGAGGTGTATGTTGCGCTGAGGGAGCTTGTTTCGAGGTCGAAGATGAAGATCTGGCCCGTCTCGGAGGACATCGCGATTCTCCGACCATCTGGGCTCTGTACAGGGTAAAAGGTGATGTGAGGGACAGAGCAGGGGAAGGAAGGGAGTTATGGTGCACGTACGTGGGAGCAGTACATCCCGAATTTATGTCTTCCGGACGAGAGTGTTGAGAGGCGTTCGCCGAAGTTGGAGGTTTGAGCGGAACGGATGAAGATGTTCCCTGAGCCGCCGCAGGAAGCGTAGGTTTCGCCCTTTGGGTTTAGCGACACGGACCACGCTGTGGAAGGGGAGGTCAGCTCGTCTCATAGCACGAACACGGGATGGACTCACAAGGTTCAGAATCACTGCTCGTCCGGACATAACTCTCGTACTTCGCCGTGATGTCCCCCGAAGACAGATCCCACAGCGACGTCAGCCCTTCCAGACTGTTGTAGATCGCACGTTGTGCATCTGGAGCGACAGAGAGCGAGACCAGTCCTAGAGTGTGTGGCGGTGGGAAGGGCGCGTTGGCGGGAAAGGGCTGGCCTGAAGCTGCGGACCACTGCTTGATGGATCCGTCGGCAGAGATGGATATGGCATTGTCTGCGGAGGTCCATTGAACCCCCCAGACGGCGTCGGCGTGCGCTAGAGCAGTTCATGAGCTGACATCGAGCAGATCACATGAGAAGAGAGATTGCTACGTTCGGAGCAGTCGTGCGCGTGTAGAAAGGCAAGACTCTGGGCATATCTTCAGTCTCCACCTAAGATCCAAGGAAATAGCAGCCTACTCACCATTTTCAGTGCCGCTCAACGCGTCTTGGTCGTCGCGTGAGACGATGAGCAGAGGACGGAGTTGCCCGTTCGGAGTTTAAACTCCGTCTGTGTATAACTCTGCATCTCAAACCTTATTTTTTCCTCACATCAACGAGAGCGGACGAAGACATCCAACACTTTTACAGCCAATTCATAATATAAAAGTATGTCCCATACCCTGTGGCGTTGTCCTACGATCCTCATCGCTCTTTTCTACTAGGATGTCCGACGCTGGAGATGACATTGCTATCGACGCACCCGCTGAGGTCGAGGTCGCCGCTGAGGCTCCCAAGGGAAAGCTCTCTGTTGAGGATGCTCTTCAGGTGCGGCATAACACGGCTCTCCCAGTCCCAGCCAGATCTCTCATGGATAGTACAGCAAGTTTTGAAAAACGCCCTCGTTCACGATGGTCTCGCCCGCGGTCTCCGCGAGTGCGCCAAGGCTCTGGACAAGCGCCAGGCCCATCTGTGCGTCCTCGTTGAGACCTGCACGGAGGCCGAGTACATCAAGCTCATTGAGGCGCTCTGCGCTGAGCACAAGATCAACCTGATCAAGGTCGGAGACGCCAAGGTCCTCGGTACCTGGGCTGGTCTTTGCAAGATCGATCGTGAGGGCAACCCCAGAAAAATCGTTGGATGCAGCTGTGTCGTTGTTAAGGAGTACGGTGTCGAGAGCGAGGGTCTCCACGTCCTCCTCGACTACTTCAAGAACCGTTAATCGGTGAGTATTTATATTTCGATTGTGTGAGAGCCTTCGTGCGCTCTATGATGACAATACAGACTCCCTCAACTGAGGATTCGTCCTTTGAGGATACAAGTCTATCCGGAATCATTATATTTATGTCTGATTCAAATTTCTTTTGTTATGCTATTCAAGGTCTATGTGCTCGTTTGCTGACACTCCTTTGTTCTAGGCTTCTTGTCGTTACTGTCTGCTGTACCTATATTTCTTATCAGAAACAGAGCTTGTCAGCAGCATTTGCGTCCACCTTGAGCATCGGCAGGTCTGTAAGGACCCGACATGACGACAGTTTTCTCAGACGATTTCGACTACAGCCAGTCTTTCTCGCCGTAGGGTTAGTTTATATAGATCAGTGTACAGCTCACTCGGGTGTCAGTCGATGATCATCGTCGAGGTCCAAAACCTGGACTACAAGAATATTGCAATGCATATTCATTCTGCCCTCGTCATTCGGACACCTCTACAAGCACTCCCTGGCATCTGTCGTGGCCACCTTTATTAGCCCTTGAAGAAACCTTGTTTGTCTCGTCTACATACCAGTAGACTCGCCGCTCCGAGGAGGCATGCTCGTCTTGCCGTGGAAACGTTCTGATCCGAGATCTAAGGAAGAGATGACGATCGCAACTTCAAATTGATCTTTCCATATCTTTCCATCTACACCATGCCCACACAAGTCAAGAACAAAGTCTGCCTCATGCAAGCACGACCATATATCCCTTCACCCGCCACATTCTGACCTTATCGCAGTGTTCACGATGGCTGGGGCGTCGCAAGGGTGCCAGGACTCGAAGGCAACGCCATCGAAGCTGGGACGACGACGAACATGGACACGATCGCGGCGGACCACAGCCATCGCCTGCTTAACGCCCACGGGACGGCGGTGGGCCTCAGCGATGGGCTCATGGGCAACTCTGAAGTCGGGTGCGCGTACCCTCCCTGCTCGACTGATCATACCCTCATCGTCTTCTGTAGACACTTAAACATCGGCGCAGGCCGCATCGTATGGCAAGATATCGTGCGGATCGACGTGTCGATCAAGAAGAGGCAGTTCCACAAGAACAAGGCAATCCTGGACAGCTTCCAGCACGCGAAAAACACTAACGGGAGGTTACATCTCCTGGGCCTGGTGAGCGACGGCGGTGTCCACTCGCACATCAACCACCTCTTCGCGCTCCTCGAGACCGCGAAAGAGGTGGGTGTACCCCACGTGTACGTGCACTTCTTTGGGGACGGCCGCGATACTGCTCCTCGCTCTGCGGCGGGGTATTGCCAGCAGCTGCTGGACTTTATGAAGAAGGAGAAAGTCGGCGAGCTGGCGACGGTGGTGGGGCGGTACTACGCCATGGACCGCGATAAGCGCTGGGAGCGGGTCAAGATTGCTGTCGACGGCCTGGTGAAGGGTGAGGGCGAGGATGGAAAAGGCCCCGAGGGCGTCGTTGACGTCATCAAGGCGAACTACGAGAAAGACGTCACCGACGAGTTCTTGAAGCCCATCATCGTGAACGGCGACGCTGGTCGCATTAAGGGTATGCTTCGCGTCTCTGGGAATAATCGATGCTGAGTAGTCCATATCAGACGGCGATACCCTGTTCCTCTTCAACTACAGGTCAGACCGTATGCGAGAGCTTGCTTCCGTCCTTGGACTTCCAGAGAAGCCGATGGAGGTCGACGTCCCCAAAAACCTCGTAAGCACGCCTCGACGCCTCATATATGCTATCGCTCATCCTCCGAATGAATAGCACATCACCACCATGTCCCGCTACAACATCGACTTCCCCTTCCCCATCGCCTTCCCGCCCCAGCAAATGACCAACGTCCTCGCCGAATGGCTCTCCAAACAGGGCGTCAAGCAGGCGCATATCGCAGAGACGGAAAAGTACGCGCACGTCACGTTCTTCTTCAACGGCGGCGTGGAGAAGCAGTTCGAGAACGAGGAGCGGCATATGATCCCGTCGCCCAAGGTCGCTACGTACGATAAGCTCCCGAAGATGAGCGTACATGGCGTAGCGGAGAAAGTCGCAGAGGTGCTCAAGCGCGGCGATAACGATTTCGTCATGTGTAACTTTGCGCCTCCCGACATGGTACCACCCTCCTTCCTTCCTTCCTTTTGACCGCTTCCCTGACTCTGCTCTAGGTCGGCCACACGGGCGTGTACGACGCCGCCGTTGAAGCTATCACCCATACTGACGAAGCGGTGGGCACCGTGTACAAAGCCGCGCAGGAGGCGGGGTACATCCTGCTCATCACGGCGGACCACGGCAACGCGGAGCAGATGAAGAACCTCGAGACCGGCGCGCCGCATACGGCGCACACGACGAACCCCGTGCCGTTCATCATGACGGGCGACCCGGAGAAGTTCCAGTTCGTGATGGACGGGGTGAAGGAGGGAGAGGGCGAGGTGGAGGTGGAGGAGGGGGCGTTGTGCGATGTGGCGCCGACGGTGTTGGCGTTGATGGTACGTGGCGTCTTGCTTGCTTGCTTCTTTTTGTAGCAGGTGCTTATAAGATTGTTTGGGGTTTAGGGGCTGCCGATTCCTGAGGGTGAGTGGTTCGTTTCTTTGCGCACTTCTGTGTTTGATGTCCTTGCTTTTTTTTTTAGATATGACTGGTCGATCTCTCTTGAAGGCTGAGTAGGATGTAACTGACACAGAAACGAGATATGAATTTAGAGCCATAGAATTGTTGTATGCAAGTAGTACAGCTCCCAAGATGAATGCAGGTGCACGAATCGACCTGAGCTGTGGGACTGCCATGTTCCGAGAGCCAGAGGTGTGTGTGATGCGCCATAACAGCGTATTATGAGTCAGTGAGCAGGATTTATTCTGTCTTCTTTTTGTCATAGCAGCATCGACGCTGGTGTAAATGCTATCTCATAACTTGGCACGCAAAAGTCCAGGACCGAAGTATGGGACGAGAAGAGGCAGGCTCGTGCTCCTCAAGTATATGTGATAACCGGATGTTGGATTTCTAACACAGCAGCATGGCGCAGTTGGAAGCGCGCGGGGCCCATACGTACTTCTTGAACTGCGTCACCCCGAGGTCACTTGATCGAAACAAGTTGCTGCTATACCGTTACGGAATAGGATAACTTTTTTCCACTTTCTATTTTCTCTTCCGTGACTGCTGTGCCGTACCGCGCTCATATCTGCAGTGTGCACTGTGCGGTTAGCTGACAGTTGGGCGATAATAAGACCCGCCATGACCGCCGAGCTTAATTGGTCCAGATTACTCCCGTTGAACGCGTTACACGATCCACGTGATACGTCGCGTCAGGTCGCGTTCAAGCGTAACGCGTCGCGGAGGAGGAGGAACTAATCCTTGGTAATTAGACTGACAAGCCGCCGTCCTCTTGGTCGGTGGATGATTCCCCGAGGCTCCCATTTCCAGGTCGCCGGACATCTGTTGCACACCTATAACATGCGCTGGCATATCTATAACACATAATGTAGGCTGCCAAGCGAACACGCCCTCGCACCAGCCCCAATCGCATCACATCACAAGCACCAGATCGAAATAAGTACCCAGTCCACGCCCCACCATCATCGACGATATCCTATCCCACTAACACCCCGCAATCTATAATTATAACGATACGACAAAGTAAAACAAGTAAAAAAAAAGTAAAAAAAAGTAACAACACGCGAAGCAGAGTACGAACCTCCCAATAGTAAGTATGTACCTACAACACTCCACATTCCACACTCTCCCCCACACAGGCAAGGGAGGATAGACTAAACTGATATAAACGTATGCGAATGTATGAGAACAAGGCGGGGCGGGGCGGGAAGGGGATGTGGGATGGGGATAGGATGTGTTTCCTGGATCCTGGGTCCTAATATGATAATAGTAGCGATAGTATAGTGGTAGTAGCAACATATCATAAAAGCACAATAGACAACAAAGAGGGGGCATGGTCGAGAGCCCGCGATATAGGGGGGGGAAGACATGAGAGGGGCGGGGGCATGACGAACGGCGCACGTTGAGCAGCATGGCACAATAACAGTAGTCGTGCATGGCAGCTGCCGCACTACGGGAAGCATCGGAAAGAGGTGTCGCAGGGGAAAAGTGAAGAGACGCAAAAAGACATGGTCACAGCATGTGACGTGCCATCCCCAGTGCTCATTTCTTCTTCTTCACCTGGAAGAACTCAAGCATGGCCTGGCTAACCGCCTCATGGTGGCTAATCGTAAGATCATGCCCTGCGCCCTCGAACGTGATCAGCCGTGAGCGCTCTCGGGTCGCGGGCGGGAGGAGCGTGAGTATCAAGGGGCCATAGCGCGGGTTCACCGTATTGTCTTTCGTGCCCTGGGAGGAATGTGAGTACCTGCGCTGGAAATGCTGGTTAAGCGGCATGTACGTACGTGGATAACTAGCACAGCTCGATCCTTGAACCCTTCCGACGAAAAAGAGGGCGCCTGACCCCGAATGGGTCCGTCCCGCATCGATGAGGACAGCGCTGCATTGTACCCCGTTAGGTGCGCAGACTGCAGTCGTACAATCTACCACGATGTGGTTTCAATGCGTGCTAGGATTAGGAATCCGATGAAGACGCACCTCAGTGACTACATTTTCCTTTTTGTCTGCGGGGGCCGCTGAGGCCGTTAGCGCGGCGGACGGGGTTACGGAGGTGGTGTTTTTCATGATCAGGCGTTGGAGGTACTTCTGCGACGTGACGATGGGCATCAATAACCTGAATGTCCCACGGCGAAATGGACGAGGGCTCACCCGGACCGGAACACTTGACGTTGCAGTCTGGACAAGCGGTGATGACATGAATTTCGCAGTACGTGATATGTCGCTGGCCTATGCAAGCGGGTGCTGAGTAAACGCGGCCCGCTCAGAAAGTTCACCGCAAGGAACTTACCTCCATGAGACCGGCGCATGCTATCAGGACAACCTTATCGTCGACGAGGTGCGGGAATTGTGCCGTGAACGCCGTGGCGATGCCTCCACCCTAACACAGCCAATCAGAAAACGCAATCAAAGCGCCGTGGGCGCGATGCAGGATCACGGACCATAGACACGCCCGCGATTATCGCTTTTTCCCACCGGAGATGCTGCATGAGCAGTGCGAGCTGTATTGTGTATAGGTTGGCGTCGTATGTCGTTTGGGGAGCGTCGGAGTAGCCTCTTCCGTATAGGTCTGCGTTGGTTGGTAGTGCGACATGAATCAGCATGCGTTGGGATTGAGATAGACGAAGCAATGCGTACCGTAGACCAGCACGCGATACCCGCGCGATGCAAGCGTTGGAGCAACATCCTTCCATATCATAGCGGGTATCGAGAGTCCATGTATCAGCACTACCTAAGTTCGTTGGGTCATCGGTTAGTCTACGATCGTGGTTTCGACGTCGTAGGATGCACCTTCTGCCCTTTCTCAGGCCCCATAAGCCAGTACCGCACCTATAGAGTCACTCAGACATCGGAACGTAAGATGGCATCGATGGAACGTACGCGACCAAAGGGAAGCGCGACATAGTCTCCTCCGGGATAAAAGTTCTCTGGATATATCGTCCAGGACTTGGCATCGGGTGGCAGGCTTGCGAGGGACTTGTGGAGGTAGACGGCCTCTGGAGGGTTGGGGAAGGCGGCGAGAAGGTAAGTGGTGATGAGGAGTGGCGGGATGATGAGCAGGGACAGCGTCAAGCACTGGAACGGATTGGACACCATCGTCGTGGTCGTGTCGCAATTAACAGATCACAGACACGAGGCTTTGTTTAATTTCCGGCCACGTGTGTGTGTTTGGTAGTAGAGCTCGTGATAAATAACGCGTCGCGCACATGTCGGAACATGCATGCCTTGTGCATACCCGCTCCTTTTTTTGTAAGATGGAATGGCACGGATATTGCGCTAGGAAGCCGTACCCGACCCGCGGCATACACACAACAGACTTTGGCTTGAAAACTACCCGATATCTTTACGTAGGAAAAACCTTACCTTCACTCCCTGCGCCTGCGAATTTAGGATTAGGCTCTCTAAGGGCGATACATGCTAGAGTAATGTAGATATTAATACCAATTATCATGTCATGCAGACTATTGATGGAGAGAGAAGGCATAGTGCGTTTTCAATACCCAACATTTTCCTCCTCGTCATCCATTTCCTCGTCACCAACCGAATCCTCTGCATACGGGTCTCCAACAGTGTCCGAATTCGAAGATGCATCGTCATCGTCATCGCCCCCGTCGTACCAGCCACCACCCCACCTTCCCGCATTTGCACGCTCATAGGACGCCTCGTTTATTCCCCAATAGATATCCTTCCAACTGGCGACAGACCTGCTCCAAATGATATTCGTTTTCCCCGGAGGCTTCGTCCCCACAAACTCAAAAGAACCCATCCACCGCATCTGCCCCCGCAATTTACAATCCCCAAGGAACGTGATACTCGCCGTATTCTCCTCACCATAAGTCATCTCCCCCTCGCCTTCCTCCTGCCCACGCCATTGGAAATGCACCGTATCTCCAATGTGGGTGGGCAGGGTACCGTAAGATCTCATAACGCCTGACACGATGCCAAAGTGGAACCACACCCATAGGTGGGAGCGCCCAGGCGAGAATGACATCTTGAGCTTCATTGTCTGAGTAGACGATTCCCACTGATCGCGCAGATACGGCGCTATGATCTTGTATTCGCCCAGGTGGTCGACGGTGTCAGATAAAAGCTTCTGTGGGATAATACGTTTTGAGTCTATGGTCAATAGTTCCGTGTATGTGTACTCACCCTAGAATCGGCCTTGCCTTTGCCATTACCCTTGGCCGCTTGTGCCTTAGCAGCTTCAGCTTTATTTATGGCGTCCATTTCCTTCACAGCCGCTCGCTTGCACGCCGGAGCCTTCTTGTCGAACACGAGCTTTTCGACCATGTCCCGGAGTTGCGCCTCCGTCAGTGCAGCGATGCCTTTCCGCAACTCCGCGTCTGAAATCTTCTTCGCCTTGTTTCCAGAAAAACCTTCGCTATCGCTGTCCGGAAGGGTACCTCGACTGATGACGACACCAATATCCGCGAATTCTTTCAGAATCGCGTCGCTTTCCCCCCTCTTCTTTGTTTGTTCCTCCTGCTTAGCCTTCTCCTGACGCGCCCGCTCTTCCTTGAACTTCTGCGCCGCGATCTCATTCGCCACCCTGTACTCCTCCTTCAATTCCACTTCCAGCGCTCGGATATGCGGTGGGACCTCTAGCGTCTGTGTCGTAGGATTGAACGCCGCAAGGAGATGTTTTCTTCGCCGCAGGCCGCGTTTTATACTCGGTGAGGCCGTAGTGCAAGCATTGCGCCTGGTAGAAGTGCCCCGGGGAGTCCTTATGGGGTGCGGGTTGGCGGACTGCGACCTTGCCTGCTTTGGTGAGAAGCGGGCCAGAGGGCGGGGTGTAGGTAAGGAGGTCGTATAGGGCGTAAGAACCGGCGCGTGGGTGACGATGGCGGTCGATTTCGACGTAGAATTCGCTGCCTGAGTAGTAGAAGCCGCTACGAGATACGGGAGGGGCGTAGGTGGAGCTGTGAGACATTGCTGCAATGGGAGTAAGAAACAGAAAAGGGGCTAGTGGTTTCTGAATCGTGTCATTTAAATTAGCGCGCCTGGTAACGTGATCGCGTCGATTATTCTCCCCCTCTTCCCCCGTCCTGCCTTTCCCCAGCGTCTGCTCGACCTGTTTGACCTCCTCATACTGCTCCCATTGCTCGTGGACCTTCGCCTGCGCAATATTGCTTCAACTCCCATTCTACGCGAGGATGCACGATGGCACCGCCAAGCCGTCTTAGCATCCAACGTAGTGCTTCTTCGCCGCCAGCCGGTGCTTGAGTCTTAGACTAATGTTAGACACCGCGCCTAGTGAAGTTTCGGAAACTAGTCCTTGTACGGTGGAGGTTGCCGTTCGGCGACTGCGGCGACCTGTCTGCCTTGGCGACAAGTGGCCTCCGCTCTGTATACGTCAGAAAGGCGTGAGGCGCGGCCGGGTCGCAACGCTTGTGGTGGTGCTGCTGGTGTTCAACCTCCACATTGAAGGAGTGGCCGTCGTAGGAAAATCCATCGCGAGAGGTGCTCGGGGCGTAATCGTCGCGAGAAGATGTCAGTGTGGGGAGACGGTGAGCGGGTAAGAGAGAAAAGAAAGGAAGTTCGAAGTTGATTATTGTTCCTAGATTTCGCCAAGCCGCTTATTTAGGTGGCGTTGGGGAATGTGACCCTTCTCAAATCAGTCTTAGCCACCCACGCCAACCTACGCCAACCTTGCTGCGCCACCCTCTCCTCTGAACATCATGACCGTTTGCTGAAGGGGTTTCCAGGATGCAGAGCCTGCGCCTCTCCCCTCAGCCTTTGTGAGCTACAATGTGACGATATCTTAGGAATGTCAACCGACCTTAGCTCAGTTGGAAGAGCGCAAGACTGTAATGGATACACCACCTCATCTTGATGTCGCCTGTTCGAACCAGGCAGGTCGGATGTGATACACCGTACGTGCGGATTTTTTTGGGAGTGTTTCTAATCTTATGCGGCGAGCAACCGTCCTAATCATGGCCTCGGTAATTGCGTGGACCGTGATGCAACTTTGCAAGCATCCTCACTTAGAGGTCACGGTGGATCGATGCCCTCATCCGCAAAGCCGCATCAAGAAGGGTCGTATCGTCAGGAAGTCTTGTTCGTATTCGAACATCGACCGACCTTAGCTCAGTTGGGAGAGCGCAAGACTGTAATGGATATCTCATCTTGATGTCGCCTGTTCGATCCAGGCAGGTCGGAATCCACTGTCCTGTAGGTTATCCTTTTACCGTTTCTCTCCGCGCAGCCGCGCTGCAAGGAACTTTGCAGAAGTAAGTTAAAGTTTCAACCTTCAACGTTTGACGTGCACATTAGGAGCCTCCTGATCGATCCAGCGAGGTTGGAAGGACTGCAAGACTGGGCGATTTTTTATTCTTGAAACATCAAGTGTGTACGGTCGCTTGTGATCCTCTTGATGTCGTCAGCTCAACTGAGCCCATTGAGCCAGACTTGAATGATCTTTTGAGTCTTAGATGCCATTCATCACACATTCAGGCCGGAAATAGGAATCCACTCCGTGATACCGCAGGAGTAGTTGACTTGTAGGATGTGAATATCAACTTCTCCCACAGCACTCTATCATCAAAGAGAGAGCTGATTACTGAGCAATCCTCAAGGCGTCAGAAGGATGCGTGGTATCATGTTATTATGCAGCATAAGATCCAGAGAAAAGGTACCGAAATTAACTAAAACAGATACACTATGCGCTCTTCTCCTCCATATATTCAACCTTCTGCGAGACACAAGCCTGGTTAACAAGGCACAAAATGACTGATGCAGGCTACTCACGGGCTCATGGGTACCCTTGACATGGCTGGCGAAGGTCTCGTTGCCGGCAAGGAGCTGCTTGCCGTATGCCTCAGAGTTGATGACTATTGAAAGAGATGGTGAGACCGGTGTTCATGGGGACGAAATATCAACGTACTGCTCGACTCGCGGTAGAGGAGATCGATCTGCTCAAGGGACAGACCCTTCGTCTCGGGGATGAAGAAGTATCTAAACGTCGGGTATGGCGCGCATCAGCGAGGGGTGTTCAGGGCGACGGTATCAAACAAATGCTCGCTTACGTGAAGATGAAACATCCAACACATGTGGAACCCCAGATGAAGAACACCTTGACTCCGAGATTGGCGGTCTTGATACCGTTGATGCCGGTTGTCGTGGGGTTGACGAGGTATGGGGTGGCGTACCCGATACCGAAGTTCCAGAGCCAGTTGCTGGCGACACTGAGGGACATTCCCTTGGCACGGATGTGGAGGGGCTGGAAGATGTAATGTCAGCGGCGGGCCGGGTTGTCAGGTTTTGCCTGTGGTTGACTCACGAAGATTTCACCGGTGACGACCCAGGCGACGGGACCCCATGATGTGGCGAAGAACGCAATGTAGATGCAGACAAATGCGATGAGGACACGTTGCGCGGGCAAGTTCACGGAGTGATCGAGTTGAATGTGGCCAGCAGTGACACCAACCTGGAAAGGAAAATGAATGGTTCAACCCGTGTTCGGTGTTTTGTGCGTAAAAAGGAACTTACGATGGCAACAATGAACTCGCACAGACACATGCCAATGGCACCGATGAGCAGAAGACGCCTACGACCGACCCTGTCGATGAGTTGAATGCCGACGATGGTACTGGCCGTGTTGACAACATCGCAGATGATGGTGATGATGAAGGGGTTGGCGATACCGGCAGACTTGAAGAACGTGGTGCCGTAGTAGACTATTGGAGGGTGAATCAGTACAAGTAAAGCGTGAAGGGCGCGATAAATGAAACCTACAGATGAAGTTGATACCGGTGAGTTGCTGCCACTGTACAACGGGTCAGATATGTGGAGCATGTGTAAAGACAATGAATACTGACTCCTTGGAGGAGCATACCGGTCCATGTCCTGAGACCGTTCTTGCCCTCATTGTTGCGGAAGCAATCAAGGTACGAGCCGCTGCCAAGGGCACGATCGGCCTCGAGGGTAGCCATGATCTCCTCGAATTCGACGTCGACTTCGGGAGAGTTGGGGGGTTGAGTGAGCAGACGTCCAAGGGCGATGCGGCCGGCTTCTTCGCGTCCCTTCTTGAGCAGGAATCGAGGAGATTCAGGGAGGAAGAACTATTCGAGTGTTAGCCGAGAGCGCTTGCGGGGAAACGAAATACACACCATTCCAAGGGAGAGAACAGCAGCCCAGGCGAACTGAACAGCGATGGGAGTCCTCCATGAGCTGTGGCTTTGCTGGGCCTTGGTGGCGTTGAGAACGATGGCGGCAAGAAGAGCACCAACGGTAACTGGATGGAAAAATAAGGTTAGTGAGGTACATGAAAAATCGAGGCCGTCACTGACTGGCAAGTTGGTAAAGGCCGACGATCAATCCACGAATGTTCTTGGGGGCACACTCAGACTGGTACATGGGAACAAGGCAGGAAACGAGGCCGACGCCCAATCCAGCGATGACTAAAAATGGGCATCATGAGCTACATCCTTGAAAGGAATAATGAGACAGGTACTCACCACGTCCGACGACGAATGTTGCCCAGGTGGTATCGAGTTGGAGGCCCACACCAAGACAGAAGACACCGCACGAAGCGATGATACCCCATTTACGGCCAATGATATCACCCATAGGGTAAGCGAGCAAGGCTCCGAAGAATGTTCCCGCCGAGAGGATAGAAACCTGGCATCTGATCAGCTTTTTAGACTTGGACCAGAATATAAGTGACTTACGACCAAACTCTGTTGATCTGTGGGAAGGTAGTAACCGAGGTCGCCAACCTTATCGAAAGTGCCGAAAGTGTGTAACCAATCATCCATAACGATGATACCACCGATGGTTCCGGTGTCGTATCTGAATAGGAGTCATTGTTAGGGCGAAAAGAGGGCGCGAAGGAGAGGGGAAGCGTACCCGAAGAGAATACCACCGAAGGCTTTCAGAGGACCATGTTCAGTTAACAAGCGCGCAAAAAGATGCTCTGAATAACATACCGGCAAAGGCAGACATAACTACCGACCAGAACAGGGAGTGCGACGACACCCCGCTGCCTGAACCTCCTGGTCCGCCACCCATTGTTTCACTAAGATGTGTATGAAGGGTGAAAGTTCAAGATGGTGGGGTACACGCCAAATTGCTGACGCTGAGGTGGGGGTAGGTCGCAAAACCCGGGGCCGGCCAGGGGGTTTAAATAATACGGAAGCTGAGGACTCAGGGACCCGACCAGCTAGGAGGAATTCTTGGAAGGAGTTATTTTTAGATCGATATGAAACTCGAAAATTACGCCGCCATGCGTTGATGGCAAGATGAAAGTTGACCGATCGATGGTTGTTGGGAGGAAGACAGAAGCACGCGGAATTTTCAAAAGCATTCGCAAGTGTTCCCGAAGTATAGAAGACTCGACGCGCTCTGAACGATTCAGAAGAACGAAATATGCAAGACTTGCCTGAGTAAATAAGACCAGATAAGACCGCGGCCAACATGTCAGCACATAGCATTTCCGGACCAGTTAGCCCGCTTAGTCTGTGGCCCGAGATCCGGGGTGCTTACTGCAGCGATGAATTTAGACGGGGAATGTGCCTTGAAGTGTGGAGAGTGCCCTCACGGACCCCATCCACCCCAGTGACAAATGCAGACTGTGACTGATCATGCGAAAACCTGGGAAAAACTGTCGTGGAAAACAAATTCCCCATGGTACACAGCTGCGGGAGGGTGCGGGGCGCTACCCGATCCTTGATGGATGAAGAGCAGTCCAAATATCCTAAACAAGACCTACTAACGGGAAAAGACAACAAGCCTGAAAGAATGGTGACGCAACGCCAAGCTCCGTTCCCGACGCTCAGTCTGTTCACGTCTGTTTTCAACCCGACTTCGGAGGCGGCAATTGTCCCCTCCGTTGGAACCTCCGGATTGTCGTCCTCGCCTCGGGAAATACGCTTACATAGCATAAGGATCTGTAACTTTTCACATGGTCTTGGTATTCTCAGGGATGATCGATGATCAAGGAAACCCTGGTGGGTTTTCGAAATGCACCGAGATGGCTCTGCATCGAAGCTTTGGTTCACAATCTGTCCTTCTACGTCTGCTTCGAAGTCATAGAAAAGTTAGTATAAACTGCGGCATAGAGATATGTGAGAGTCACAACTTCTTTTTGATGAAGACTTGGCCTGACTGCCAAGCATGGATATGGCTAAATATAGCTTTATGCTTGGATCTAACCGAACTCCGCGATGGAACAGGTGCTGGTCTGTGCTGCTGCAGGACTGGAATCAGGAGCCTAATACTCGCGCCTAAAATTACCTTTTGCATATGGAACAAGATGATGCAACGTCCAGGCCATGCTTTTATTTCATTCAATAATCAACACAGATCAGTGTCTCCACCTTGTCGCCGAACGGGACTCATACCTCTCACAACCGATAACTCTGTCTCCCACTGGACTAATCGGGGATGCATGGAGCGAATTTCGAAACTCTAAACCATCGATCAACTGGATTTGACTGGTCTAGATTTCCTTGTAGTAGAGGAAGCTTTACCGTCTTTCAAGGTACCTGGCACGAGCGGGTGCACTTCCCGTCGTCGTCCATCGTCTTCCGGCTAAGGCAATCATCTCCCCTCAGAATAACGACCAGCGTCGCCTCCGGATTTCTGGTTGGCAGATCCCAAAATTTCAATGTCGGGGCTTGTCGGGGGCAGTCGAAAACCGAGCTCCACGTTGCCAAGGTCTCTCGCCATGCACACTTCGCGGCAGTCTCAGAGATTATTCACCGAGGCACCCGGAAGTAGGTGGTGCCTGACCTCGAGCCTCCACCTCGTTCTGAACTCGAGGACTTTTAAAGAACACCACTTATACAAGATTTTAAGATCAGCGAATGCAAACGAATCCTTCGCTAATCCTCCACGGACGCTATTCATCAAAGAATGTGCCTTACGCTCAAGGAATAAGCTGACAAAATAAGCGGCAAATTGAGTGCTGTGTGGTGTGTTTTCCACGACACTCACATCTCACATGGTTCTAGGAACTCAAGCACGCCATCGATCGTAGCCGGGTAGAGTCGATGTAGCGCAGTGGACGAGGTTCACTCGGTCGTTAGATCTTGAGAGCCTAGGGACAAATCGATAAATGAGCGAATCGGAATCCTCCGATGGTGAGACATGAATACTGGAATAACGATACTTCAAGCCACCTACTATGCGCACTCTCACCCAGCGATCGATGAGCTACCACCCTCGGCTCAAGCACGGTCTCCACTTCGAGCAAGTCCTTCACAGAAAACGTAGGCCTCAGGCCTCTTTTGGTACTTCTGCCCGAGATGTCTAGATGCCGTTGCATCAGGGTGCTCCACAGATCAGGAGCAGAGCGCTATTAGAATGGACGGACCCCCTTTTCTTGAAATAGAACTTAGGCTTGTTGGCCGAGGTAACTTGCCTTTGGACGCCTGCTGGGGTTATTAAAGCTCTATACTTAGACGACATTGCCAACATTAATGGACTGCTGATCACCATATGTCTCCGTCTGTCAGTGGGCGCACCTTCGTCTGGCGCAGGCTCTCAAGCCCACGAGTAGAACATTATCATCGACGCTGTAGTAGCTCTTACGATCATCCGGCCGTTGTCTGAACGATGGACCACCAGTGATAGACCTCTCAAGCATTTTTTCCTACAGATGTTTGGGTGACCACTTGCTGTCGCTGAGGTAGAAACCCTGGCAGAATCCTACCGCTCTCTATCTCCTCACCAGCTCCTGTCAGCTTGATGAGATCAGGCCAAACAACCATCGATGTAAGAAACCGTGTGGTCTGGCGCCCACAAAGCAGCTGTCAGCGATCGACTCTGCTTCCCGCCGTACAACACGCACGATCGATAGGTCGTAGCATAAAGGGCCGAAGCAACGCTCCATAGACTCATCATGATGACGACAGTCATAATATTGCGGTGATGAGACATATCTGCAGTACGGGGAGCAGTGTGAGATGCATTAACGTGATGTCAGCGTGCGACGGAGATGGAAGAGCCATGCAAATTATGTCGCTGTAGCGAAAGAAACGACGAGAGAAAAAAAAGACTATAATGACCAACACTGTACAACAGCCAGAAAAACAGGATCAAGCCACGTCTACTAGCACCCCCTCCGACGCCTGTCTAACTTGCTCCTCTGTCAACGCAACGTATTAGCGTTAGCGAGAAGTAGAAGGAAGATGGAAGGCTACTCACCAGCAGCCAACGCATCCTCCCAGCCCTCCTCAAAGAGTTCGGGGTTAGTGCTGGGGTCAGCGATGGACGCAGCGATTTTCGGCCGTTTCTGAAGGTCGGCTTTCCATGCTTCTACGGCTTTTGGTGCTTGGCTACGAGGAATACAGTAAGACGACTGGTCGGAGCGGTGGGTCGAAACGTACCTCGGTGCATACGTGCGCGCAAACAACGCCGCCTCAGGCGCCCGCTGTGTCTTGACAAGCAGATCCACACACGCATTCGCATCGCCGAGTTGGAACCTCGTCGCAAACGCCAGGTTATTTTGGCCCTTCTCCTCTGTACCCCGCGAAACCATAGAGTTCAGCGAACAATGATCGAAAACGAAGGAAAGGGGCAACGAACCAGCTTTATCCGCCAACGCCTGCAACCCCGCCCGATCACCAGTCGCCATAAGCAGGAGCATCAACGCGCTCAGATCGCCCGCCTTGTCGAAGCATTCCCTGGCAAGGTCGAAGCGCCACACGGCCAGCGCGCGGTCTCCGAGCGCCTTCCACTTGAGTTCGGCCTCGAGCTCGGGCACGTCGCGTGCGATCTCGAGCGCGGTGTCGAGGTCGTCCAGCTGGAGTGCGAGGTCGAATTTGTGGTCCGAGTCGGTGGTCACCTGGATTGCGAGTTCCTTCAGGTCTAGATGTGGGTGAGATGGTCAGTCCCCGGTTACGCGGAGTAACTGAGGAAAGTATGCACCTTTGCTCTCTAGGAATCGGGCGACCTTGTTCAGCTGGTCTTTCGGCAGGGTAGGGAGGATCTCCGCGGCGGCCTCCATGTCGCCGCGAAGGATTGCCGTCTGGTACTCGACGACGCTGAGGGAGAGGGAGTACCCGTAGATGTGTAGGTCCTTGTCTGCGAGGTAGACACGGTTGTGCGCGGGCATGTAGCCGAGGAGGAAGAGGGGGCTGTTGCCTGGATGTTAGAGCCCGAGATGCATTCCAAGTGGGGAGAATAGACTTACGTGTCGAAGGGGCTGATGGTATATGATTCATTGCCGACAAAGTAGCAGAGGCGGTTGTTTGAGGTGGTGTAGATGAAGCAGTCGCCAACCCATTTGGCCGTCTTGACACTGGAGGACGAGCGCGATTAGCCAAAAGAATGATTCTAGTGTAGAGAGCTCACCCTTCGGATACATCTGCGATCACCTCGAAAGCCTCTTCAACGCCTTCATCTGTGATCTCTGTACCCTCCTCCAGCTTGGCGGCGTACGCGTCCCGGTCAAAGCGTAGGATATAGAAAGAGTCGTCGGCGGTGATGGCGACGAGTGAGCCAGTTCCAGACCAGAACACCTAAGCCAGTGTCAGCAACTCTATCTCGCGATGTAATCGCCACACTTACATTCTTCGCATCCACATCAATCCGTCTAACGATGTCTCCCGTCTCCCAATCCCAGAACATCACGAAACCAGCACCTCTAGCACCAAGCAATGTGCCTCCGTGCAGCCCATCGATCCCCCAGCTCCCAGCGCCCTTCATTCCTGCACCCGGACGCTCCCGGAAGTTCTTATACACCTTCAGCTTCACTTTGTTTTCCAGCACAGCATATGTGTTCGAATCAGGCGCCCACGCGAACGAGATACCATTTCCGAACGCTTTGTTGCGCCATGCCAGCGCCGTGTACGTGATGTGCTCGCCGTCGCCGACTACCGTCACGAAACGGCCGTTCGGCGAGTGCATGAGGGACTGCGCGAAGACTTCCGTCGACCCGATCTCCTTGACGCTGAGCGGGAGACGTGCGCCGTCCGTTTGCACTGCGTCATCCTCGTGCAGGAGTTGCAGGTTCCCGGAGAGCACGTCGTGGTTGCGGGTGTACACGAGCTTTCCGGAGGGGTCCATGCTGAATGTCGGCTCGTCTCGTCCGAGCTTGATCACGACCACACCTTCATCGAACCCAACTGCGACCTCATTGGCGTCCTTGCGCAGCGCCGTGCACCACGCCCGCTCCAAAGCGTAGCTGAGGGTGTTCTCGATGCGGTACGTGCCGCTGTTCCAGATCTTGATCGTCCCGTCCTCGCTACCTGAGATGATGATAGGCAAGTTAGGGTGGAAGACGGCGAAGGAGACGTTGTTGGTGTGGCCCTCCATTGTTTGTACGCAGCTCTTGCTGAGGTAGTCCCATACCTTGACGGTCTTATCGTCGCCGGTGGTGACGAGGTAGGGCTTGTCCGCGCCGGGGTAGAAGTCGACGTAGTTGACGCCCTTTTCGTGCGCGTCCATGGTGAAGTTGGCGGTGGAGGAGCCGATGGACCACATCTTGATGGTGCGGTCGAGGCAGGCGGAGGCGAAGGTGTTGGAGTCCTTGGGGTTGAAGGCGAGGTTCATGATGTAGTGTGTGTGGCCTTCGTAGACCTATAGGGTGTAAGTATACGACTGATACTGCTAGAATGAATACTCACCTGGATGTTCTTCCAGCCCTTCTCCCAATCCCAAGCCTTGATCGTCATGTCGTCACTTCCGGTAAGGACGATGCTCGCAGTCGGGTGTACGGTGAGACATCGAATGTAGTCTGGGTGGGCTTCAAAGGCCGCCACCTTCTCGTGTGTGTTATAGTTGAAGACGCGCAGCTGGAAGTCATCCGATCCAGCCACGAACCAGTTCTTCCGCGCGATAAACTTGACACAGCGCACTGGGACCTCGGCGACCTCAAAGGTCTTCACGATGGCCCCTGTTTCGTGGTTATATATGTTCACTGTGCCATTATAGAGACCAGATAATAGCCAGGGTTCTGTAGGATGAAAGTCGACGCCCTTGACACGATCTGACCGAGAAAATAGTTTTCGCTGCAAGTAGTGCTCAACAAATCGGAATATGCAGGGTTATTTCTCTACATACATTGACTTCAAAGAGCATTCTGGTGCCCTGAAAGGAGGGTAGAGAGAGAGAGAGAAAGTGGTATATAACAGTCGACGTGGAGTCCCAAATGGAATTTTCTCACGTGCCTCTGGCGAGAATTGGCCGTTTACCCGTTGCTTAGCATTCTTCGCATCTTTCTTCCTTCCTCATCGTTCTGCACAGCGGCCAGCGGGTCCGCCTTCCCTCCTTACCTCAGGCTATGGCCTCCAACACTACGCAGGCTGTTGCCTCTGGCGACCTAGTAGACCTCGTCTCCTCGTCGGGCGCAGCAACCATCTACCCTTCTGATGATGCAATTCTAGCGGTGCTCCAAGCTCGCTTTCGTGCCGACTTACCCTATACCAGGATTGGCGCAACCAATTTAGTGGTAGTCAATCCTTATAAAACTCTCGCCAATGTCAACGACATCAGTGCCAAGGATTATGAGGAGCGGTCCTACAAAGACACCAGTTTGCCTATGGTCGACTCCGCGAAACCTCTCCAGCCTCATCTCTATGACCTGGCTGCGAGAGTATACCTTCTAATGCGGCGTAGACATGAATCTCAAGCTGTTCTCGCGAGGTAGGTTGAGACGTCAATCGAAATATACGCGGGCTCATCGTCACCATTCATGCAGGGGAATAACGGGCTCTGGTAAAAGTTCAAGTCTACGCCTCTTCGTCAATCAAGTCCTGCGCCTCTCGACGCATTCCAGGAAGGAGGCCAAGGTCGCTGAACAAATCAAGGCTGTCAATGTCGTACTTGACTCCTTCGGCAACGCCAAAACACTCATGAACCCCAACGCCTCCCGCCACGGCCGCTATCTCGAGCTCCACTTCAATGAACGTGGTCGCATCAGCTCATCCAAAATCCTCACCTACGGTCTCGACAAGTCACGGCTCAACCGTCTCACCCACGAAGAGCGGTCATATCATGTTTTCTACCAGTTAATCGCTGGCGCAACTACCACAGAGAGGGACCACTTCAATCTCGAAGACCCCTCGGACTACGCTCTCCTTGCCTCCTCAGGCACGTATCGTCTCCCATCGGGCCCCTTTAGTGACGATTCCATCGGCATGTCTGAGCTCCGCGCGGCAATGCGCATCCTCGGATTCAAACAGAAACACATGGCCTCTATCTTTAGTATCCTAGTTGCCATTCTCCTCCTGGGTAACCTCCAGTTCCAGAATGGAGATGCCCACGATGTGTCCGCGTACATCCACAACACGCATGTCCTCGACCATGTGGCCCGCCTCCTGGGTACCACGCCCGACGACCTCAGTCAGGTTCTGACCAACAAGACCAGCTACGTCCGCAAGGAGCTGTATACCGTCCTGCTTAACGCGGAGCAGAGCTCTGCCCAGCGCGACCAATGCGTGCGCGACTTGTACTCGATTCTCTTCGCCTTCGTTGTAGAGACGGCGAATCATAGACTAGCCCCTAGTGCCAAGGATCCGCCTCCCCATAGCCAAATCGTCACCCTCGATCAGCCCGGCTTCCAGACTCGTGGGCCGGCCGGCACGAGCTCCATGTCTCTTACCGGCAGCACGCCCCTTGTTTCCGTTTACGGCCAAAACACCATCCACGAGTTTTGCATCAACTTCTGCGATGAGTTGTTGCAGTCTTATGTCCTCCGCAATACGTTTGAGGATACGGTGGGATACAATGCCGCCATGGCAAGTGACGGGATTGCGCTGCCCTCGGTTGCGACTATGGACAATGGCGCGTGCATTGAGCTCCTGCGGGGTGTACCCCTGAGCGAACGTTCGCAGCGGAAGCCGGGTGGACTGCTTGGTATCCTGAACAAGAGCTGCTCGTCGTACAAGTCTGGCAAGGGCGGCGACCATCGCGATGAAGACATGCTCCAAGAGCTGGTTTCGAAGTTTGGCGTCCACGCATCATTCGTCACCAACCCTGGCAGTGCCGCCGACCGGACCCTATTCGGCATCAATCACTACTCCGGTCCCGTTTCGTACGACATCACCGGTTTCGTTGAGAAGGACAGCGATCTCCTGGACTCGGCCTTTGTCTCCCTCCTCCGCAACTCGGCTGATCCATTTGTGTCGAAGCTCCTCTCTGGGCCCAGTCTCGCTGCCGAGCGCCATTACAAGGACGAAAACACTATTGTTCAGGCTCAAGTTTCTTCTCGGCCTCTTCGCCAGCCCACGCCCATCCCATCACCTACCGGCGACCTCCCCGAAGAGCATCAACGCCTCGACCCGGGAAAGACCTACCCCGTCACCGCGCAGCTCAACTTCACCCTCTCCGAGATCTTCGCCAGCCTCGACCGCACACGACTCTGGAACCTCGCCTGCATCCGGCCTAACGACTCCGGCTCCCCCAACTCCTTCGACAAGCGCCGGGTCAAGGCTCAGATCCGCGCCTTGCTCCTACCGGACGTCGCAGCGCGCCGGAGTGCCGAGTACGTCGCGGATTATGAGATTGCGGCGTTTTGCGAGCGGTATGTGCCTACCATGCGTGGGTCGGAGGAGGAGCGGATTACGCAGTGTGCGCGTGCCAATGGGTGGCTTGAGGGTGCGGACTTTGCGCGTGGGGGCGGGCGGATATGGCTCTCGTATAGTGCGTGGAAGATGGTGGAGGACACTGTCAGGGCGGTGGAGAAGGAGCAGAAGAGGTCGAGGGACGATGAGGATGATGAAGGGAGTGTGATGCCGGATGATGGGACGGAGTATACGCATGGTGATAACGGCGGGCTGGCGCCGGGGCAGCAGTCGGGTTACTTCAATGAGAGCGCGGATAACTTGTTAACGGGGGCGGATGGATCGCCGTTCCAGGATCGGAGTGGGGAGTATGGCGCGGGGGGACTGAATACGCCTGGTGCGGGTGCTCGCGGATTCGATGGCTCGCCGGGTGGGTGGGACGAGGACGACAAGAAGGGAGGTGCGCCGCCGTATTCGCCGGTGGGCAAGACGGAGGAAGTGGTGGTGAAGGATTCGACGAACGCGGTGGAGCAGGTTCCGACGAGCAAGGCGAGGCGGCGTTGGCTGTGGTTGGTCTGGGGGTGCACGTGGTGGGTGCCGAACTGGTTTATGACCCACTTGGGCCGCATGAAACGCCCGGATATCCGCATCGCGTGGCGCGAGAAGCTTACGATCTGTCTGCTCATCCTCCTTCTTAATGGTGTCGTCATCTTTTACATCGTCGAATTTGGCCGCCTGCTGTGTCCCAACTTCGACAAGGCATGGGCGCTCAATGAGGTTGCGCAGCATCAGGGCCAGGATGATTATTGGGTTACGATACAGGGCACCGTGTATGATGTGTCGAACTTTGTCCTTGGACAACATAGCGACATTGTTGGCCAGCCCAGCAACGGCGCAGACACACTCGAGACTCTTGCGGGACAGGATTTGACTGAGTACTTCCCGGTGCCGTTGACGCTTGGATGCCCTGACCTCGTGACGGACAATACCTTGGTGCTTACGGTCAAGAACACTACCATCACGCAACCGCAGGCCAAACATGTGTCTGGCGCTATGCAGGGGGTTTCGAGGGCCTTGCATGCAGACAATTGGTACACGAGTACTTTCTTAACGACGATGAAGGACTATAGGAAGGGCCCATTGGTCTATGAGAAGAAGGCAATTGCTGCGCAAGCCGCTGATACTGGTACCGCAAAGTTCGTCTATCACTTCCTTATTATTTTTTTGCAGTTTCTGACTTGTCACGTTACATCTTTATAGGATTTGGGCCATTTGGGATAACTCTTTATACGACCTGACAGACTATTTCCATACACAGACCATGAACCCTTCCTCAACTTCCACCTCGCAGTTCCTCAACTCTGACATAACGGACCTGTTCTCCCAGCGCTCTGGGCAGGATATCACCAAGCCCCTGACCACCATATTGGCGGCGCTTCCTGAGCAGACGCGCCTGCAGAACGTTGCATGTCTCAAGAACGTGTTCAAGATTGGGGAGGTAGACTTTAGGAAGACGGCGCGGTGCCAAGTCCAGAATTACATGCTGATCGTCGTGTCCGCTATTTTGATGGGCTCGGTGGCGTTGAAATGTATGGGCGTTGTCGTGTTACAGGGTGCAATCACTGACGACTTCTTTGTTTTAGTCTTGGCTGCACTTCAATTTGGAAGCAAGCGATCGCCCGAGACCCAGGACAAATTCGTTCTCTGCCAGGTGCCGTGTTACACTGAAGGCGAGGACTCCCTCCGGCGTACCATTGACTCTCTCGCGGCGCTCAATTATGATGATAAGCGGAAGCTGATCTTTATCATCTGCGATGGAAACATTATCGGAAGCGGCAACGATCGGACGACACCCCGGATTGTGCTCGATATTCTGGGCATCGATCCGAAGTTGGACCCGGAGCCGTTGCTCTTCAAGTCGGTCGGTGAGGGTTCCAAGGCTCTCAATTACGGCAAGGTCTACTCTGGGCTTTACGAGTTCGAGGGTCACGTCGTTCCGTGAGTTTTGACTTACTGAAGTGCTACATGAACGATATCTAATAACTTCCCTTAGCTACATGGTCGTCGTCAAAGTCGGCAAGCCAACGGAACGGTCGAAGCCTGGCAATCGTGGCAAGCGAGACAGTCAGATCCTGCTGCTTCATTACCTGAACAGAGTTCATTTCGACGCTCCTATGTCTCCTCTGGAGCTCGAGATCTACCATCAAATGCGGAACGTCATTGGGATCGATCCCGCGTTTTACGAGTACATCTTCACGATCGATGCTGATACTGTATGTCCAAGTCTTTCCTTTCAGGGACTCCATACTGACATGATCTATATAGACGGTTACACCTGATGCTTTGAATCGTCTCGTCGCCACCTCAGCCGATGATCAGAGCATCATTGGGGTCTGTGGAGAGACAAAGCTCCAGAACGAGGAAGGCTCTTGGTGGACGATGATCCAGGTTTACGAATACTATATCTCTCACCATCTCTCCAAGGCTTTCGAGAGTCTTTTCGGTTCCGTTACCTGTCTTCCCGGTTGTTTCACCCTCTACCGTATCCGCACCGCCGACAAAGGACGCCCTATCATCATTTCCAACCGCATCATTGACGAGTACGCGGAGCCCAACGTCGATACGTTACACAAGAAGAATTTGTTCTCACTTGGTGAAGATCGGTTCTTGACGACGTTGCTGATGAAGCATTTCCCCACCTTCAAGACCAAGTTCTGTCCCGATGCCCTCGCTCATACCGTGGCACCCGAATCCTGGCGCATCCTATTTTCGCAGCGTCGTCGATGGATCAACTCGACAGTGCATAATTTGTGCGAGCTTGTCCTGCTCCCTGAGCTTTTCGGCTTCTGCTGTTTCTCCATGCGTTTCTTTGTGTTTATTGATCTCGTCGGTACCCTTGTGAGTGATCATGCCTTGAACCTGAGTTTCGCCTTTGTAACCCCATCGATTCTCAGATTCTACCAGCCACTGTCGTTTATGTATGTCTCCCTTCACCTACCTACCGGCCCGTCAAATGCTGATCCTGCCATTATAGTTGGTTTATTTAATTATCGTCGTTTCCACCGGCAATGCTGCATTGCCTACGATTGCTATTGCCATGATTGCAGTCACATATGGTTTGCAGGTCGGTATATCTACCATGCTTGTCTTCCACGATACTGATTTGAACCTTCAGGCTATCATCTTTATTCTGAAACGGGAGTTCATGCTTTGCGGTTGGATGGTTGTTTACATTCTTTCGTAAGTTCTGACTCGTCAATACCTCCGATTATAATAGTCTGACATCCAGACAGATATCCGGTCTACAGTTTCTTCCTTCCGGTCTATTCATTCTGGTGCATGGACGAATTCGGTTGGGGTAACACGCGTTTGGTCATCGGTGAGGGCAAGGACAAGAAGGTCATCATCAATGAGGATGAGAAGTTTGATGATTCGATGATACCCCTCAAGAAGTTCAGCGGTGAGTCGCACCTTTCTGACTTCAGTCGCCATAACTTATAGACTATCCTCAGAATACGAAGCAGAGGCTTGGGAAACTGGGACCCGTCACTCAGACGACACTGGCTACAATAGCAAGCCTCAATCTCGCCGGCCACCTCGCTCAAGGGAAGAATCGCCGCATACCTACCAAGAAGCGTCTCAATCGGGTGATTACTATCGTGATACGAACTTGACGTTCAACAACAGCTCGAATCCCAACCTACGCCTAGGTGGCAGCCAGCACTCTCATAGTAACGTCTCGCATCACCAACCGATGGGGCCGCAGTACGGCGTCCCCCAACTTCCCTTCATGCCTTTCGGCAACGGTCCCGGTTCCGCCGCAGGCTCCGACTATGGCCACATGCCAATGGTCATGCCTCAACTGAGCTACCAGAACACCGGTAGCATGTATGGCATGATGGGTCCAGGAATGGCGATGAACCCTATGATGTCGGGCATGTTCGGGGGAAGCATGAACGGTTCGCAGTCCGGCTTTGCCCCGCCATCGGCGCCAGGTCTACAACAACGCCCCGTGTCCAATTTCTCACTTGCAACGACAGCCAATCCTTTCGCTGGTCCAAGTACGAGTACGAATCCATCTGACGACGAGCTCTTCAGCGCTCTGCGGAATTACCTGAGCACCCAAGACTTAATGACAGTTACCAAGAAGTACGTTGTTCGGCTTGTCCCTTCTCTTTGCCTACATTGGTGCTGACTCTTTTCTTAGAACGGCTCGCGAAGCGATCATGGCTCGTTTCCCGAAGGCAGACCTCTCCTCCCGGAAAGACTTTTTGAATCAATCCATTGACACTATCCTCTCAGAATCATAGACTATCATTACCCATTTTATCATACATCATGCATCCTCGGACTTGATCCTCTGCACCTTTTCAGCTCCTTACAAACCTGCCTCTCTCTCTCAATATGGACTTGTCGAATGTAGTCGAGTTTTGCTTTTTTATCTTAAGGACCATAGCAAGATATCTATGTTAATCATCGTTGAACATTGGCTATGTATAGAAGCCTCCACGGAGTCTCATCGGCATCTGCGACTTAGACAATCCGGAACAACTTTCTGGTAGGAGATTTCTGTCAGTAGCAGGTTCGGACGCGCAAGGCTACTTACTCTTGCCACGGCTCCGAACCGACGGCATTCCATGATGAAATGAGACGGAGGAGTCCAACGTGCCGTGTTACATGAACGAATTGACAGGCTACAGCTGACCGAAATTTCATTGTCATCGGCAATCATCATTCGCTATACGACACCTCTCTATTAATTTAATATAGATCATGATATAAGTTCATATATCTCCTTTTCCCAATTTTTCTCCCCAGCTTCCCCAATATATCGCCCTCATGGTCCAGAATATCGCTCTTACTGAAGCCACTACGACCTTCAGGCTCCCGGATCTCATATCTTCCTGCCCGTTCCGAGCCATATACCACCAGGATGGGAATGCTATCGGGTTGGCATCTGACAAATGGCTTGAAGAGGGCTGCCCAGATCTTACCGACGAAATGCGTCGCAAGATCTACAACGCACAGTGCGGCAAGATGGCCGGATCCTGTTTCCCATACTGTGACGACGAACATCTTCGTGTTGTCGCCGATTGCCTCAACCTTCTCTTCCATCTCGATGATGCCTCGGACGAGATGCTGAAACATGAAACCGAGGTTTTTGCTGATGCAGTCATGAACGCGCTATGGCACCCTGAGTCATATCGCCCAACTCAGCGCAAGGGAAAGAAACAACCTGCGCAGGAGCTTGCAGCCGCAAAGCTATGTCGAGAGTAAGCCGATTTATCAGCCCTCACATATGGTTTTCTTACTTCTCTCCAGCTTCTGGATACGGTTCGCCCAGGACGCCAAGCCTGGTGTTCAAGCCAGATTTCGCGAGCACTTGGACAGAACATTCGCGGAGGTGGTGATTGAGGGACGGAGCCGCCGCAATGGAGAGATACTCGACCTCGACTCCTACATAGGGTTTCGCCGTGAAGCCAGCGCCTGTAACGTTGGTTTTGCTCTCATCGAGTACGGACTTCGCATTGAGCTTCCTGACTACGTCGTCACCAACCCGACCATAGAGGCACTGATTGATGGTGCCAATGACATCATCAGTTGGTATAACGTATGTGTTACTGCTTTCACGCACTTTTGTTGCTATAACTTGCTAAATATCTCTACACCCTGTTATAGGATATCCACTCGTATAATATGGAGCAGGCGATGGGGCACAAAAGCAATCTTGTCATCGTCCTGATGGAACAGCATCACATAGACATACAAGCAGCCATGGACCTTGCCGGATATCATTGTGTCGAGGCGATCAACACCTACCGCGAGAATAAGAAGAGTGTACCATCATGGGGTGCCGAAGTCGATCAAGATGTGGCGGAATATATGCGTGGCTTGGAATTCTTTATGTCTGGCATACTCGAGTGGAATTTCGTATCAGAGCGATACTTTGGAAGCGAAAGTGCCAAGGTAAAGGAAACGGGAATCGTCAAACTTGAGGCTTTACGGCAGCTGCGTCCCACTGAAAAGCAAGCTTAAGTGAGCACCACGCGCTCACCAATTATTTTGGGTATATTTTGACAAGTAGCGAAGGTAGAACTCTAGGATCGAAGGGCCATGATATCCCGATGCAGGTCAAGAAAATATCTGCCAGTGCCAGTGGTCAGATCCGACACGAAGAGAAGACCGCCTCAGTAGATATACTCATCCCCGACTGTAAACAGACGTGATTAGAAACAACTCATATTTGCCATCCAAATGAGTCAGAGCCTCCAGTTTGTTTGAACAGATGAAAAGGTCACCTGCACCGCCTGTTCCTACTCTCTGGGTTCTGGGACCTGATTCAATTAGTCGAGTCAGAATCCAAGGCGATAGTAGCTGATGAGTTGAGAGAGAGCAAAGTCTTCCCACGCCCCGCGTTTTTTCCCTCAACGATATTTGAACGATATATTTTCCATGCTTCCCTGATGTTTTCAAGCCCACCTAGATACATACGCAAGGTACTATCTGTTCAAGGACCCGTGTTCTTTCGTATGTTCCGTTTTGAGGACTGGGACATCATCATGCAACCTCACATTGTAGGGAGAGTTGTATATGCTAAATGGCCCCGCAGAGGCGCATCTGCTGACTATAGCGCCCTGTCGACAAGTTGTGTTTCAAGTGGCTTATTTATTCAAACAGGATAGGTAAATAGGCTGTAGAGAAATGAAGGGAAACACGTACCTGCTTGCTCAACATTTTCGAATTTGATTGTCAAAATTCCTCGAGCGGCAAGCCTCGGGAGACGCTGAGTTATTAAAGCTTCAGTGTCGGGTACCTTGAGCGGGTCTTTCGTGCACCAGTCCTCAAAATATAAATGTTCCAATGCCGCGAAGGAAGGTCCACTAAGTGTTGCATCCAATTCCTCCCATGGGAAATCGGCAAGAATGCCACTACTAGCACCGACCTGAAGTTCCTTCAACTTGCACGACACTGGCGCTCTCTTCAAGATGACAATGAAGAAGTCCATGGCGTGAATAGTGCTGCTGCTGAGCGCGTCAAGGTTCTTCTGTGACAGAATCGCAACCCCCGGTAACTTGAGGCTTCGGAGTTCCGTGAGGTCTTCCAGGTGAATGGCTTCCACAAGAGCGGCTGATGGAGATATCAATCGTAGACTGGGAGCTTGTACGTGTCTGAATAATACACACTTTCGCAGTCACCAATTTCGTTTCCGCGCAGGTAAGAAATTTCGAGATGTTCCAGGGAATCAGAAATGTCGCTCAGGAACCAGGATATAAGTTTCGGATTTATCCCGTCAAGTGTTATCCCGGCAAATTGCACCCTGGAAATACGAGGTAGCGGGTTCAGCTTCGTTATCCAATAGACTGCCAATGTACTTGTGCCGTAGAGGTTGATGGTGCGTAGGAATTGGTGAATAGGAGGAATATCTTCTTCTTCTTTGCTTTCGGTGTCGTCTTCATCACTATCATCATCTTCATCACTGTCATTCTTCCCGCCGCTCTTGCGTTCCTCACCACTCTTGCCCTCTTCACCACTCTCGCTCTCCCCACCGCTCTCGCTTTCTTCATCACTCTCGCCCTCTTCACTGGCCTCACCTTCTTTTTCCTTGTCATCCATTTCTAAGTCATCCAAGAAGGAAGAGCTCGCCACAAATTTGAGCCAACTAAATTCCACCTTTCGAAGCTGGGGAAAGGACATGATAAAGTGTTTGATGAGTCTTTTCGGCATAGTGCCTGTCAACGTGAGGTCCTCCAGTGCCGGGAAGTAATGAGGGCCCACCCAGTACGTAGAAGATTCGGAAAGCCTGAGACGTCGAACAAACGTGCCGATAGACCCAAGATGTTCATGAGAGGACTGTAGAAGAAGGTATAACGACTTAAATCGGTCTGGGGCAGACGTCTTCATTCCGGACAGTGTGATGATCGGCTCGTAGAAAAGATGAGTGCGGCTTCGTGGTAGCCAGTTCCGTGCCACGAGAGAAAAGCGAGTGAGAGGCCTAAGGCCTGCAGCTTGTGTCAGAAACGAACCTCGTCAACCATTGTCAAATCTACTCACGACGTCTTGAGTCCCATTGCATAGGATATAACCTGTCGTCCTCTCGTAGTAAACCCTCCAAGTTCCCCTTCCAACCATTGTCATCATGAGGCAGTCCCTCGTAGTTGTCTATGATCTCGTCGATGATTTCCTGAGGTATTGCTTGAGAGGGCATCTTGAAAATCGTGTTCAAGTCCGTGCTAATCTAATCAGTGACAAATCTAGCAATCATCACCGTTTGCATATGGTGTAACCTGATTACCAGTGCTATAACCGACACACATCGTAGCAAGCCTTCCCCTTGGGGCTAGCGCTAGTGCCGCCGCTCTGCTGCCCATGTCTCCACCGCCAGCATCGCTCCAGAGTCGTCCCACATCGAAGACTTCGGAAATGAAACAAAAACAAAACAAGGATGTGCCTGTCCATCCATAGGTTTCACGTTAAGAGAAATACAGAACACCCTCATGACAAAGAGATCAGATGTTGTTCAGAATTCCCAATTGCACATCGCATACATGTGAATATCATTCCGTGGTGGTTATCATGCTGATAGGGATTTCAACATTTCAGCAGTGGTCGTACCATCCCCGAAACTGACCGAAAGCTTTCCTGTTGCATCGAGGAGAGGAAAATGCGCCCTCAGCCCCTCGTCTGCATCCACTCCCAGATTCTCCGCATCGCCAAGAGCGTCGAAAACCACGTGGATCCTGATGGTATGCAATGGCTCCAGGCGGCCAAACCAGTCATCAAGACAACGATCGATATCACACGCAGTCGCTGAATCGTCGTCGTAGGTATCGAACATGGGTGAATACACGTTGTCCTCGACAATAATGGCAAGTTTCTCAACCATACATGGGACTGCCGTCTCTTCCAGTAGTTGGTTTAGGCTCCAGAACCCGTCTTTTGCAAGGTTCACCTGGAATACCAGAGTGCGGAGGTTTATTAACTGCTCCAAGTTGTAATCAAGAATAACTGGACAACAAGAATATGTCGTTAACGTCGTAGAAAACGAGATGGAGGACATAGATGATACAGACCATTATCAAAGTATGGATGAAGCCAAACCAGTGTTTCAATGTTCGCCGCTGCTTCTGGTAAAATGGTACACAGCCCACTCAAGAAGTTCAGGTCTGTCCATTCCGCTACCACTAACTTCCGGAGACCCGAGAGCTTGTGACAGCTGCGAGGATTGCTAAAAAGCTCCAACCAGCCTTTCCAATCAACGCCTCCAATCTCCAATATCTCCAACGGCTTCGAAGTTTTGTTAGGTTGCGCACCATGAGCATCGGAATATGTTCCCCGAGCGTGTGTCTCTGCCAAGCAGGAAGCCGCCTCCTTCCCGAGGAGCGTTAGTTGTTTGACGTTCGGGGCAGCTGTAAGTAGATCTTCCGGAAATGTGCATGCACACATGTCTTCAACGTGGATACGGAGCGTATGAAGGCTTGCCGAGCACAATACATTGCAAAGTAAGTCTCTGAAGGCGATCGGGATGTTGCACCAGTCGTCATAGCCTGACAATTTGGGTGAAAAGCTGATAGAGAAGACTCGAAGACTTCCACTGCGTGCAAATAAGGTCAAGAGCGCTCGGAATTCCAGATCTTCGATGATCCTATCTTTTCCTTTCACCCATAGCTCATGGATATAACCGACCAGTCGAGGGTCGGCGGTGAGATAGTTGTAGAATGGTTTACATGGGTGGTCGGTGGAGTGGCCATCATGGGAATTAAGGTATATGCGTCTAAAGAGCCGCTTGCGGCTTGGAATCACTAATGCTTTACAGACCAAGCAGCAACGAGAAAGAGATCTAGGATCGTTATGAAGGTGGTCGATAATGTCATCGAGGACATCCAGTGGGAGTTGTGGGGGAAACTTCATCGTCGTTGATGTTGAGCGTTGATTCGATTGGATATCAGAGTGCATCTAAAACCCTGTGATAGACGGGGACATTGAGTTCGACGTTGACAAGCTTCACGTTCGACTTCAACAAGGCTGTTGCAAGGCTGCGCGCTGCCACCGGCGCTCACCGGCGTCGTACTCATTGACATCAGATGCATCGTAACTCATCACGTGTAAATCTCATGATCCACCTAGCTCCGAGTCAACTTGAACACGTCTGAGCTCTTTCACACCTCCGCAGCTCAGGACCTAGCTCAGCCTCTCCTGGGAATGCTGCAGATGCAACTAAAGCGCCAGAATATTCATCTTCTCAAGTCCTACCAATCGCAATCGCTTGGCGTTGATTCGGGTGCGCGTTCGCTGTTGTTCATCGCCCTTGGAGGTTGGAATCTAGTCCTGCTTGAGCCATCACTGGAAGAGGCCAATATCGAATTCGCGGAAAGGCACTCCTCATACTGACCCGCCGCTGTCTGGGCCGTCAACCTCTGCCGCTGTGCTGGCTCTTTCTGATTTTTGCCTCCTGAATTGCTTATTACCCTAAAACACTATTGGGGGAAAGTATATCAGACCCTGTATGGTCTGAACGGCAAAGTGCAGGAATTCATTTATAGCCTCGACGTCCCTCACGACAACCTCTGCTCCCAACAAAACCCATCCCACTTTTCACCTGTCTTCCCTTCAGAGCTCCCACAAGGACTATACGCTGGAAAACAGGAACATCATACAGTAACTGGAAGCCAGCTTGAACTATGCCACCCACAGCTGCGACGTGCATCGAGTATCGGGGATACGCGAACATTGTCGTTGGTTGCATCCTTGCCGTTTGCCCCCAGGTTATCTACAACTCGTTCATCGTGAAGTCGATTGCGGTGCACAGTAGGCTCGTGAGCATAGTTTAAGTTCTCTCTCGCGGGTCCTTCTGACAGATCCTCCTCTCTGTTTCTTCCAATGCTCTTGTACGACATACTCACGGCACACCCATGTAATGCAGCGTCTGTCAAATGCACGCACAGCCCCAGGGTTCAACCACGCGATAGCGTGCATGGTCATCGCCATCGGTGTAGCCCACGTTGTTGCCGCGCGCTCTGGGACCGCCGCACGGGCGTCCATTCGTAAATTGCATCTCCCTGCGCTTTGTTCAGAAAGAAACTTACTCTCTATAACCACTCAGTCGCGATGGACGTAACTTGGGCTGCACTCGCACTGCTCACCTGCCTTGCGACCCCACGAGCATGGAAGCTTGGGAGCGCAACACTAATGCTCTCAGGATACGATTACGCCCTATTTAGTGCTGTTATCTGGCTTTTGGAACCTGCGCTCCTGCGTGGCTCTACCAGGAGGACGAGGTGATTCGAGACCCTCGGGGTCGTAGTTGGGTGTTGCATACTCCATGGATATTCTTGAGTTATTTATTGGCTATGTTCCTTCTATATATATGATGATACGCAGTGTAATTTTATTAGCGACAGCGCTCTGGAGAATATAATGTCAAAAAATCATAAGGGTGCTTACCGAGTCTGGTAAACCCTGCAATCATGCGCGCGACTGGGGAGTGATAGACACTGCTGGCGTCATCGAGAGTTTGGCGATAAACACGGTTTAACAAACATGTTTTCTTACTTAAAAATAAATATGTTGACAAACACCTAACAGATTTCTTGAGAAACTGTCGGAAAACATGTAACCTGTTTTTTATAGGTTTGCTGCTAATAAAATAACCTTTTTCTTCTTGTGTTTCTTGACGAACAGGCATTCCTTTGTTTCAGACAAAGGAATGCGTGTTTGTCAAAAAACACAACAGGAAATCTTTTTCCTGTTTTGGTACAAACCTCCAGAAAACACGTTACGTGTTTTCTGACTGTTTATTAACAAACCTTCTAAGTGATTGTCAAAACATTCTCTTGTAAGTACGAAAGCGTGTTAGCTAAACCGTGTTTGTTCGTAAATCTGCCATACCGCCAGCAGTGAGATGATATTTGTGTTCCCACGTGGCACATCCTTTCTTGGACTCGTCACTCGAGTCCTCCTCCATGGCAACTTGAACTCGAATCCGCCGCTGTAATCACTGGTTGCACCTCGCATGCCCAACCATCGCATGCCTGATAGTCTCCCCTCGTATACTCCGGCTCGACTTATTGAAAAGCCTAGGCTGATCACTGCGTCCCTCGTTGTCCAAATCGGCTAATTGGGATGTCGACGTGATGGGCTGGGAGGCGATGCACGTCTGGTAATCCAACAACTCCTCCTAATGGGATGGCTGTCTACTTTTATTCAACACCGCTTTCTTTGACCGCGAATTCGCTGGAGCAAGTCATTCGGAGTTGATTCTTTGGACATATATATGCCTCTGTTCTCTGGGAGTGGCATGACAGTGCCCATTGCATACGCGATGACTGGACCACATCAAGGACCAAGGTACACCCTACCCCCTGGCTACACTTTCCCTCAAACGTTCAACGTTGGCCGCAACCAACTCCTCGGACCCCTCGTCAACAGCGCACAGATCAAAGGCCACTTAGCGCTTTTACATGCCTTTACAGCACTGCGGGCTAAGATCGAAGGCTTCGATGGATCATCCCATCCCGCCGTTCCGTTCATGCCAGGTAATCCAGATAAGAGATGGGTTTGGTTCGTAGGGTTCGCAGGCGAAAGGTAAGCTGCGTTAAACATGTATTCTCGAGTACACGCAACTTACCGTTCGTAGATTTAGGATCTGGTGTGAGAGTCTGACTTTGGAGGATTCAAAAAAGCCCGCTGCAGAGTTTCTGCCGCCGCTGGATGTTCACATGGTGGGTTCCCTCACATTCAAACTTGGTGATGGATGACTCGAGCGAGGAATGATACCAGGTGTGGCATGCGTATATGCTAAACCCAGGGTGCGTCACTTTTATGTGGAAATATTTGTGTCAGCTGAGCGAAAAAAGATAGATGGTATGCCGAAGACTGCACTCGCCTACCGATGTTGAAGAATTTGGCTGAAGCCGGCCACATTTTCACCTCATATCTCGTACGTCGCCTTATTTCTGTTTCTCAGAGGTTCAGCTCCCCTGATATCCTTACCTTTCCAGTCCTCTGGGTGGCAAGAGATTCTCGCCCCTGAGCCCACAAAGACAAGGGAAGACTTCTGGCGCTCTAGGACCCGTAGGCCATTCGATGCCTTGGAAGACGCGCACATAAACCGAACCAAGACTATCAAATGCCCCAAATGCCGAAAAGCTCTCCAGATACGTATGTCGACGTTCACGATTACTTTTGTATCCCATGACATATGCATATCGTTCCAAGCTTATTTGAACTCCTGGGGTACGGGGTATCTACAACAAGATTTTCGCTTTGATTGCAGTAGCTGCAGTGGCCCGATGCCGACCGCTATCACTTTAGACACCCTTGGCATCAGGAAGTTTGCAGACGACCTCGTTCGAGAGGACGAGGGAGCACGGACATACTTGGCATACGCCCCCGAGTCCATCTTGTTCCGGCAATTCAGTACTGATTGACCTTGTGATAACAGAGGCAGTATTTGGACACCTATGTGGGATCTCCAAAGGGTGCGAGGGCGAGGGACAAAGAATCCGGACCGCACAGTCGATGTCGGATGGACGGCGAGACGAGAGAGAGCGAACGCGAACGAAAAGAGAAAACAAAACAGAGTATATTCGTATGCGTAGCGTAGTACACGTAGACAACGAATGCGAGGGGAAACGAGATGATACGGGACAGAAAACGAGAGCCGAAAATGTGGGGAACATGAGGAGATGGGAAACATGAGGTAGATGGGATATCTAATCTAATCTACGTATCGTGATGTCGTGATGTCGTGACCGTGAAGATCTGTGTCGTTGTCGACGCGTCGCCGTCGTCGATCTGCCTTCTGCGCAGCCAGCCCTGCTGGCTACCCCACACCTACGACTGGCGCGGACCTTGCACGAGGAAAGCACATCAAGGACCAGATCCTCAAGGGCGACAGCTTTCAACGCGCGCCAGGGAGTAGCCAAGAAGACTGGGTCGGCTCCATCTTGCGAATAGTTCAAAGAGATGGACCGATCTGACGAACATGCGCTATGCGATACCGATGCACATATGGGAGTTGCAGGGAGACTTGTGCGTTCACCAAGTGTTTGACCGAATCATTGTTTATTCAACTTGCGTATGAAGGGTGGACAGGATACTCTCGGCTTATATAGATGACAGGCCGTTCTCGGTAGACCTGGTCGGCGCAGTACGCCCTTCTAATCTTCGATCGGACAAGTAAAACTACTGACAGCGTGTTAGGTCATTCGTCAGGGCTTGTTTGTCAAGAAGATGCAAGACCTTAAATGGATGGGATTCGAGTTTTTTGACGATGGAGGAGGCGAGGTAGCGATCCAGCACTCCGTCGCACGTTACCACGCGTTCGCTTCAACGCAGTTACATTCCTTGGTTGTGCACTCACCCATGATTTCTCTAGATTTCTAGATCTTATGTCGGCGTCGCCTGGTTCATTCTATGTTCCAACACCTGACATCGACCTTGCCAGGCGCACCCACCAGCTTATGGGCGCACAGTATAACGCGGATTGCATGGCTTATGTTGGGCGATACATTGCCAACCAGTATGTGATCGACACACCTCTTCTCGCATACTACAGCTGATCCCGACCTGCTCTCAGCGACGACATGAACGTCCCCGCCCGTCAGTTACTGACCTCACTTGACCTGACAAGCCGTGCCTGGCTCGTATGTGTACCCCATGTTCCGCCTCTGCCTGTACTAAGTGTACCACAGACGCGCCGACACACCTCTTCTCGCATACTACAGCTGATCCCGACCTGCTCTCAGCGACGACATGAACGTCCCCGCCCGTCAGTTACTGACCTCACTTGACCTGACAAGCCGTGCCTGGCTCGTATGTGTACCCCATGTTCCGCCTCTGCCTGTACTAAGTGTACCACAGACGCGCTTTGGCGTCCCCTACACGCACTGTGGCCGCCCACCCTCTGTAAAACCGAACGATGAGCGCCTTTCCCGGCTCCTCCACTTCTGCCGACGCAAGCCATCCCACCTCATACCACTTAAACGCCCTGACCTCCTCGCCGGCACACATGCAAGCGTGCACAATTCAGTCCTATACCATCTCTACATGAACCCGATTGTGTAGATGTTCAGCGGCACCAGAGAGCGAGAGACACTATGCGGCCTGCTCACGAGGCGACTTGTAAGCATCGTTCTGGGTGCCGATATCGCTGGCTTGGTCCAGCCCAGGCGAGCCGGCACGTGCAGCACTTGAGGGACCTATGGTTTGATACCTTACACGCGATAGCTGTAACGTGACATTGCGTCTAAAACTCAGATAATGGTACATTCGTTCTTCGACTTTGCTGTTCATCCTTACTGCTTCTGGCCCTCCATCTTGAGAATCCAGTCGAGGACGAGTTCATCCGTTTCCTGGAAGATAAGCAAGTCCATGAGCACCCTTCAGTTTCATCTGGGCCGTCTGCACTGACCTTCGGGTGAGAGGCACTCAAGAAGTGGCGGCCTCCTTTGATGACCTTCAATTTGACACTCGGTGCGTTGACCATCAACTTCGAGTACCTGCGGGAGATTTAGATGAGAGATTATATCACTGTGTGCGATTTACATCAACCACCGAACGCACTTTTCAGCGACCTTGACGGAGTAAACGGCGTCCTTGTCCCCATCTATGGCAGAGAGTCAGGTCATCTTTCCAATCCATCAATACGGAAGTTAAACGCACGAGGAATGAGCACGGGGCAGGTAATCTCCGGCAGCTTGTACTCAAGCGAATCGCGCTCCCCAAGGCATATGGTACCTATTCACATATCAAGCAATAAATCAGCCATGGATCCCCCCTACCGCAACTTCAGATTTCAGCGTGGACTCACACATCAAGATCTTCTTCCTCCCCTCCTCTCCCCTGTAAGTGTCGCGAATCGACCTCGACCAGTACTCATACTGTTCCTTGGTCACAATTTCACCAAACCCAACACCAATCAGGTCGTCCAAGAAGCGCTGCGGGACCTCGAAGTCCGGCTTGGGTTTCGTCTTGAAGAAGGCCATGTACCACTAGCAGAAACGCAAACAGTCGGACTAGATCCAAAGAAACGGATAGTGCGATGGACGACGTACGGGAGGGAAGACCTCGTTCGGGTTCCAGCAGCCGAGCTTGCGGGTGTCATCGGTCTCCCCGTACATGGAGGAGCCGACAGGGATGATACCGAGCATCTTGTCGGGACGCAGGATCGCCATCCTGCTGACGACGAATCCGCCCTGAGAAGTACCCAGTGCGTAAACTTTGGGAATGTTCAACGCATCCTATATGAGAGGGTGAGGGTGAGCTTTGCTTAGATTCCGCTTACACGAATTCGGATACTTACAGTAACGTCCAAAGCCATCTGCGCGGTGGTCCAAAATGACCTGCGGATCTATGTGTCAAGACAGAGATTAATGCCCCGTACGAATGCGGCAACATACCATCCAGTTGGACCCTCCGTCTTTCCATGTCCCTGGAATAATATGGTTCGTTCTTAGCCTTCACAGCAAGTCTGCACAGGCTACTTACAATTTCATCGATTCCGAGCAAGTTGACCTTGCTCGTGAGATCTTCATTGGCGTACTGCGGCTCGTACAGATCAAGGCTCGTCGTGAAGCTGTGAAGCAGCACAAGCGTCGGGTTTGCCGGGTTGGGCACCTCGGGCACCTGGCGATAAGCGGCTTTGATACCGGAAGGAACGCAGACGAACTTGCGGGACATGTTGGGATGGTGAGAGTGAATTCGTCATAACCAAGCAGCGCTGCTTTTAAGTAGAAGGTTCAAGAAGTCTCAGGTGACACGTGAGAGAGTATATGGGATTGAAATAGCAATCCTTCCAAGGCCCTCGGGTATGGGGTACGGCCTAGTGACGTGCCAGACGGATCTGGCCCCTTGTGTGTTTGTCGGGGCCAAGCGAGTCTCGAGGGTGTGAACGGTTTCGGGATCATGAGCTGCGTCATGCGGTCAAGCCATGACCTGAGTGACGAGTCTAGAAGGAGTGAATACCTCACGTGAGCGTGTCGCGACGCGTCGTTCTTGCCAATTAATGTTACTTGCTGAGTTGATTATCGATAGCGGCGTGTCACTGTCAGCTTCGTGCGCGGCCCCTAAGGCCTAAGGGTTCGATGCGCCGTATCCGAATTAGGTCCTGATCGTTTTGCCATGGCAAGTGCGTCTGAGTATCGTTTGACGAGACAACTCCCAGCCAAGTCCAAGTTTAGGCTTTGTAAGGTTTACTAAGTAACGCCTCGACCGCACTACGTATCTACCCGCGTGTATAGGTCTCGGCCAAGGAAGGACGCTGGAGTGGCCCCATCTGAGTCTGACGAGCTCCGCGCGGCAGCAGCGATGAAGTGCGATGATGATGATCTGAGCAGGATCTGAGTCTACCGTGTACAAGTCTGTCAGTCTATCCCGAAGCTACTGACAAATACGCGCAAACAACCGCCAGTTTCGTCTGTTTCCCGCTTTGGAGTCTCGCCCGACGATACTTACTCCAACGCTATACCGCTGATATTATTTTGGCACGGAAATACTGGTAGCTGCCCATGGGTCTCAAACGAAGGCTCTCGAACCCTGCTCAAGGACATGGAGATAGCGGCAGCAGGGGTCCCCCTCGGTATACGCGTTTCTTTCGGAACTCTCATTTCCCCGAACAGCAAGCAACACTGATTCGGCTGAATAGACGCTGGTCACGACTCACAACCTTCACGACTCACAACCTAGTACAGCTGACTTGGACCGGACTGACGGAGTCGCGTACACGTAGAGTTAACTTCGTTCTGAGTGTCGAATCTCGATGCGGCGAAGGATATCATCGAGATGAAATTTGGTGTACCTGGGAATCTTTCAAAGAATAAAGAACACTTAGAACGAACGCGATCTACCCCTTTCACCATCGGGTATGGTGTAACGGCTAACATTGCCGCCTCTCATGTACCAGGCATCCGGGGACCATAGTACGCGGCAGCTCGGGGTTCGATTCCCCGTACCCGAATGTAACTCAGTTTGTAATCCTTTTTTTTTTTTGCGGTGAGTTTGTTTGAGTTCCAGTATGTTGGGGTATAGGACTACGACAGTCCGACTAGAGGCTAGGAACACTAGGATGCGCATGGTACGGCCACGGCGTTTGTTTGGGAATAGACGTGTTGGTTGACATAAGAATTGGTTGGAGGTATCGTGCGGTTCATCCGGATGGCGAGGTTACAAGTAGTACTTCTGAGATTGCACGGAGCGGTACTCCCTGGTGAGATCCGCGACTCAAAGATCGCAGATCAGATCCACAGGTTGCGAGCGCCGAGCGTGAACGTGAGATGGTGCAAAAGCGAAGAGCCAAGATCTACAAAGACTCAGAATGATCGTCGTCGAGGAAATCTTCCGGAGAACATGTAAAGAACACTTGGACGGAACGAGATTCATACCCTCGGGTATGGTGTAACGGCTAACATTGCCGCCTCTCATATAGTATGGGCAGCTAGGATTGTGCGCGGCAGCTCGGGGTTCGATTCCCCGTACCCGAATGAGATCCTGATAGGTTTTTTATCTGGTGATTTTGTTTGAGTTTCGTTATAGGACAGCAGCCAAGGGGGCCGGGGCCGACTCTATGAATCATGATGCACACGGTACGAGCATAGTGTCTAGGAACAAACCTTCCTTTTGAAAAGAATATAAACCGCGTCCTAGGGTGACAGCCTGCTCAGACGGCGCGAATTCTGGGTGTTGTATTCTTGGCGCGGCCGATCCAGAGGTGCTGTACAGTGTACATCAATGCCACAGCTCAGATGTTTTCGAGAGATCGAACTTGATTCACGGATTACCGCAAGACTCCACTCCTCTGCGACGTCTTCTTTCTGTACCATAGATTGTGGGCAGGGCCAAAATCCTCCAGGAAATCGATGGAATCACACGCAGAATCAGACTCTACGTCTGAAATGGATGCCATTTATGAACGGGCTACCTTACGATTCTGCACCTGGCGTCAAACCTATAGCCTTCTTCGATGCGGTGATATGTCGCACGTACCTGTCCCGTTATCGGTGCGCTACCAGAAGAGCTTGACCTTCGCATCATGGGCCTGGGGGGTCCGGCATGTAACATGGCAATGGATGGATACATCACTTACTCGTGCAGCGACGGATCAGGACGAACGGCTCTCTTTGACAGCACTGCCACGACATGCGTGGTCATCCGGATATCGACGCCCTGCCCAGTGCCCTTTGAAGTACACGCTGACACCGCGTGCTCGCTTGCCGCCGGGACCTCGAACTCAGGACGCGAGGCGTTCCTGTATGTAATCTAGGCATGTGCAGGCTTTTTGAGGACCCCTGATAGTACGGTCAGAGGCTATATCCCGAAAATTCGTGAATCCTGGATTTCTGTCCGGACACTTTTTGACCATTTTGCGCGATTTTTGTCCGGACTGGATCTAGCCCAGCGGCTATTTTGGGTCAAAATTTGTCCGGATAGAACCCGCCAAAGTTCTCCGTAGTGCATACCAGCCGAAAATCGTCGAAATTTGCTGTTTTCAATCCCTCGAATTCTTTAGAATGCCGTTCCAAGGCCTGAACGGCGCTCGACCAGTCTCTCAACCTACCATATATGGCCGACCACCTCCTATCCTGGTGATTTTGTCCGGACAGGGATCCAGCTGGTTGGCCCAACCAGGTAGGTTTTTGTCCGGATTGGACCTACCTTTCAGGCCGCTTAAGCCCAAAATTTGTCCGGATCGGCATATAGCCTCTCAGAGGATTATCAGGGGTCCTGCTTTTTGTGCATGTCAAGGGCGATAGGAGTTAGCGGGGCGAAGTGTCGAGGGCATGGTCATGGGGGAAGGAGTGACAATAACGTGCCATTCTCCGCCATCCCAGGGATGGTAGGCTCCACGGATGGTGCGCTATTGTAATTCTTCAATGAATTGTAAGGGTCGACATACCTTGACTTGACATGACGTGCAGACTTGTGCCCTCACCATGGCTCAGCAGCAGATGACTCGGACTCCAAGCACGAAGCTACCAGGTGTCCGCACCTGAGTCAGTTGGATACACGCAGCAGATGCCAGATGGTGGCGAGATGTCAAGGACATCGCCGACAATGTGTTATTAGGTAAGCACACATGCATTGGCTGACACATTTCACCTCTTACAAGTTGTTCCATCACCTCCTTCCCTCAAGCCATATGCCACTGATATACCACTCCCGCTCCTACAATACAATTTCCACAGACGGCGAGAGCGACCACGACCCCACCGCCTCCACCTCCACCTCCGCCTCCCAGCTCGTACCCACCGACGCCGACGACTCCATCGTCCTCTCGGATCTCGTCCGCACAGGCGAAGCCTCCCGCCTCCGTCGCCGCGGCGCCATGCGCCTCGACCACACCTACCCTCACGCCCACCCCCACCCCCCGCGCAGCCCCTCCCTCATCGTCGTGCACGAGCCCCCCTCATGGGACTCCGAGCCCGAGGACAGCCCCCACCCGCACCCCCCGCACCCCCGCCCCCGCACGCGCCCCACCCGCCGACACGCCCTCGACGGCGAACCGGACTACTCTTACACCCTCTTCTGCGGCGGCGAAGTAAGCATTGAAGAGGAGACCCACAACGGGACTTCAAATGACCACACCCCATACACCCCGTCCATTCTCCCGCTGTATCCGCCCCCACCTCGGCCGAGCCCGCCCCGCGTCAAACAGAGACGCAAGCGCACAAGCACGACGGGGTGCGGCGCACGTATCCACTCCGCCGCCGCCCCCCGGCGCCGGGCCTCCCCTTCCTCCACCACCACCACCAACACGTGGCACGCCCTCTCCCCCGGGGCCTCCTCCGGCCTCGCCCCGCTCGACGCAATGTACTTCGACGATGCGCGCATACGGGCGCAGATCCGTGCGGGGCGGGAGGGGGTGGGGTGCGTGGTGTGTGGGAACCCGCTTGGGTTGCGTGCAAGGGGGCGGAAGGAGGGGGGCCGTGTGTCGATGGGGAGTGAGGAGGGCTCGGGCGCGGGGTATACGTATTCGTTCTTTGCGGGGGCGGTGTCGTCTGAGCCTGCGTATACGTTCCCCCTCCCCTCCTCGTCCAATCCTACAAGTACAAGCCAACAGCAGGACACGCAGGATCTGTCCGACCCGGAGACGCAGCCCCCGTCTAGCTACACGCTGACGTTGCTGGACCGCCTCATCACCGCCTCGCCCACGCCTCTGTCCGACGAAGAGAGGGAGGCGTACAGAGCGCGTGCGCCTCCGGCGGCACAGCCCCGGTACTCGTATGGGTATCCGGGATACGGGTATGGGTATGGGGGTGGGTATGGAGGGGGGATGTATGATGCGGATGGGGAGGTGGTGGAGCCTGGGAGTCCGAAGGCGGGGGAGATGGTGCTTGTGCCGGAGCGGTGAGGGTGATGAGGAGAATCGTGAACGATATATGACCTGTGACGATTCCTTGATGGCGCCCATTCCGAGAAGGCATGGACGGCCCCTGTTTTTTTAGATCTTCTTGCCGTGTGCGTGTTAATTTGCGTTGCTGTTCTTGTTCTTGTTCTTGTTTGCTTGCATACATACACCCCCCTCATCGTCCCATGCTCATTTGCTCATCTACGTACAGGTCTGCCCCATCCATACATATACAAATCCATATCTCGTCACATCCATTCTCATCACATTATGTATCTAGTCTTTCCGCCGGCGCGAGCGCTCGTGCAAATACTGTAATTTGTATTCGCATAATGATTGCGCGTCTAGGCGCTTCGCATTCGTCCTATGATCTATAGTCTTTATTTGAACGTTGTTCCGCCGCACGTATTCGCATCGCACTGGATCTCTGTATGCGTATCGCTCTCTAACCCTTCCAAGCGCCAACACTACCCGTGGCTCCAAAGAAACGGCTGCTTCAAAGAGGAAGGAACGAACCCAATGTAGGTATGCCATACCTTTCGACATTAGTAGGACATGGTGGTATGTAGTACCGCGTCCTAGGATGTCTCGTAGAGGGAATGGATCTGTGCCTGCAACTGTGTAAAGGTATAGAGTAGTACTAGGTGTCCCGTGAGTCCTGAGCAACGTTTAAGAGTGGCTCAGTCGTTCGCTTATGGCGATGTTGAACGTCTGAAGGGATAGATCGCTGGGAGGTGCGGCTTCGGCGTCCCTAGAATGCTCGACTCCTCGACCGTTTGATTGCCATGCGAGTCGTGGAATCTGCTATGGAAGGGTTCGTTTGGGTTGTGATGCCCCGATGAACACGGGACAGGGTTTTATTCATCTCAGAACATCTGATTTCGAGCTCCTCGAGCGGGAGATACACAGCAACCGATGTCAGACGCCTCCAGATCTGCCATTGAGACAATTCAAGTTATTTCGCCAGACAGCCGACCCAGGAAGCCTAGCTGTAGAGGAGCTGACGGCGAATATAGCATTTGTTGCGAGCGAAGGCGGGGAGCAAGCTTCGCTCGCAATATCCCGAGTGTCTGTCAATGAACAGAGGACAAACAGTTATAAATTCTCGTTTTTCAGAGCCACTGGCGACTGTCGAGATCGTCTGAAGGGCTCCTCAATTCTAAGTGGATCGTCAGTTCGTCAGTTCGTCCTGGATCATCGAGGTTCTGATTTTACAGTCCGCTGTTGGCCGAACAAGCCGTCAGGAACCAACCCCGGCCTCACGTGCAAACGGCCGGTGCCACGGTGAGGACTTCGGGGTTTTTTTTTTCGCGTTTCCATTTGGGACAAGTCGCCGGTTCCTACATTCCTGACGGCTTGATCGGCCAACAGCGGACTGTGAAAGCAGAACCTTGATGATCTAGGACGAACTGACGAACTGACGATCCACTTAGAATTGAGGAGCCCTTGAAGCGCATTCAATTGTGACGCTTTGCACCTGGAACTTGGCTATACTATTGCTCTGCTCCATAGCCCGGGCTATTGGGTGCGTAGAAAAATTCAATGATTTCGCCCGTCGTCATCGAGCATATACTACTTGGCCTTGTGCAAAAAGTTGTGCGGCTTGCGATGCGGGCTTTGGACGCACATTCTATAATTGGGCGCCTAGATGTGCACAAGTTGTGACTGAGAGTTCCAACTTCCAACAGCTTCCAACAGCAGATCGATGGCATCAGATAGAACGCTCAGCGCTCAACGTCAACACTCAACGATGATGTCTCCCCCGCAACTCCCTCTGGATGTCCTCGATGACATTGTCGACCACCTTCACAACGATTCTGGATCTCTTTCTCCTTGCTCCTTGGTCTGTAAAGCATTTCTGATGCCAAGCCGCAAGCGGCTCTTTCGAGTCATATACCTTAATTCTCCTGACGGCGACTCCACCGACTCCCCATACAGACCATTCCACAACTATCTCATCGCCTATCCTCAACTGGTCGGTTATATCCAGGAGCTATGGGTGAACGGAAAGGACAGAATCATCGAAGAAGTGGAATTCCGAGCGCTCTTGACCCTATTTGCAATGAGTGGAAGTCTTCGAGTCTTCTCTATCAAGTTTTCACCCAAATCGTCAGGCTATGGTGACTGGAACGAACTCCCAATTGCCTTCAGAGAGCCACTTTGCAAAATACTCTGCTCGCCCAGCCTTCATACTCTCCGTATCCACCTTGAAGACATGTGTGCATGCACATTTCCGGTCGATCTACTTACAACCGCCCCGAATGTGAAACGACTAACGCTCCTCGGGAAGTACGCTTATTCCTGCCTAGCAGAGGCACATACTCGGGGAACAGATTTCGATGCTCATGCTGTGGCAGCTGTGCATGGTAACAAAACTTCGAAGCCGCTGGAGGTACTGGAGATTGGAGGCGTTGACGGGAAAAGCTTGTTGAAGCTTTTCAACGATTCTCCAAGCTGTTATCAGCTCTCGAGCCTCCGGAAGATAGTGGTAGCGGAATCGGTAGACTCAAGCTTTTTGAGTGGGATGTCGATAGTTCTACAAGGAGCCGCGTGCAACCTGGAGATCCTGGTTTGGCTTAACGCATGCTTTGAATATAGTCTGTATCATCTACGTCCTTCATCTCGTTTTCTGCGATGTTGACGCAGTATTCCTGTTGTCCAGATCTTGAATTCGAGCAGTTAACCAACCTCCGCACTATTGTATTCAAGATGAACCTCGCAGAGGGAGAGTTCCAGCACCTATACCGTCTGCTGGAAGCCTATACGGCAGTCCCATATGGGATCGAGAACCTTGCCATTATTTGTGATGACGATGTGCCATATTCATCCATGTTCCATCCCGTCGGCGGTTCAGTGATGCCGTTTGAAATCGATAATCGTCTTGTTGGCCTCTTCGACTGGCACATACGGCTATTGCGTACATTCACGATCTATGTGGTTTCCGACAGCATGGACGAGGCGGAGGATCGGGAAGTTAATTCCGCTGGGCTGAGAGCGCGCTTTCCCGATTCACTCCGACTTCTTCCCACCATCATCAAATACCAAAATTTTCAGAAAATACGCATTCCTCGCTCAGAGACAGCCCCAAACCCCTTGAGAACCCTCCTCTGCCATGGACCAGCCTGATTGAAATCAGCGCTTCGTGCAGGGAGCTCTTACCAAGGGTGGGCGTCGACAACTTAACGAGAAATCCGAAAATTGTACCTATCCGTGACTCGTCCCATTATCCCACTCCTGCAGGGAGGCCCACTCTCTAACTGGCTCCACATGCTCTATGAGCCTATGCCTGACGACCCAGATGATGTCCTGCTTGCTTTCATCTGCATTGCACTCATGGTGCATGCAGTTGACATCTTAATTATCTCCCGATGCGGACTCTCGCCTCCGCCGCAAACTAGGCATACTTGAAAACCGGTGCAAAAGAGAAGTATGTCGGAATAACTCTCTGCACCAACTCTGCACCACCTCAAGAAACCCCTTGAACAACACTGCATACATCCCAAAAGCAGGCACGGCCCGATAATGTGGACATCGAATCTTCGCCATTGAGGACAAAAACGGCAGCCTGACACCAAAAGAGCTAAAGCAACTGTACATGGCCCGTGTTGACTGCCACCTTATTCAAGGGTGCGAAGTCTCCCCGGACGCCGGAGATGTACATGTTCAAAAGCTTTGTGAAGTACAAGTCAGCTTTCTCCGCCGAATGCTCAACCTACGCAAGAAGTCCATGCTCGCGCCTTTATACACAGAGACTAGAATTATGCCCTGTGCGCTCGTCGTCACTTACTCGCTCTGCGCTATCTACAATATCTAATCAGCCTCAATCATCAAAGGTATGCCCACATTGCACTAAGCAGTTCCATTGACGAGCTCGCTTGGCAAGGCCAAATATCTTGGGCTGGAGATATCATGTTAGCCACGCAGAAATTGCCGTTTCCGGTTTCTTCCCTCGCCCTTATCCATGCCACCGCCGAGTCTGTCGCACTATGCATTAAGGAAGTCGAGAGTGGAGTAGAGGAATGGCTACAGAGTCAAGTAGATGTACCTCCCAGTGCCCACACGGTCGTAAGGAAACCTATCTCTGTTTTTGTCTCTGAGTACTTTCCTAGGTTCTACCGCAGGCTAAGTTAGCTAACTAGACTTGTGAGCTCGGCTTAGAGAGTATTTAGAGGCCCAGGGGCAATGATGTACATTACCTGCGTACATCGGGATACTCCCTGGACCCGGCGTTCCTCAGTGGGACCGTGCCGTGTAATTTTACCTTACCTTACCTGTGTTCGATGCATCAGGAAAGCTTCACGTCATTTTTGGGGATCAGAAGACCATTGCTGAACTTTTGCGAGCCCTATGAGCATGATAACCACCACGGAACGATATCCACGTGTATACAACGTGCAATTAGGAATTCTGGACGGCATATGAGTCTTGATCTGTGAGTTCGGCCTCCAACCGCCTCAGCTTAGCCTCGCGCTCTTTCTCCCTTTTCGCCGCTAACACTTGCCGAACCTTGTTGAGTCGATCGTTGAGCAGAATTTCGGCCACAGAGAGGTTCGGTTCATCTTTTACAACGCCTCGCGTCAACAGCTTTAAGTTTGGATGGAAACCTGTTCGCGATTCGAGCGGTGAAACCCATATCCAGATTTTAAGTTCCACAAGGACACAAAATACTTTACAAATGGGTTGATCCGTTACTTTCGAATCATCAGCTTCAAGGGTCTCCTAGTTCCCTCCGAGCACCTAAGTATATAGATATCAACAAGTCAACAAATACATGGCCCTGCGGGAAACCATCTACACGTAAATAACGAGAAAATAAAGCACATAGAGGTACAGTAAGAAGTCTATCCACACCAACCCATATAGTAATAAAAACATGAAACCCTGGATTCAGATCCCCCATGCGGCTAGATAAAACTCCAAACCAAGGACACCGCGCCTACTACCACCAGACCCACCAGACCCAAACCACTCGCACCCGAGCGCATCGCGTCATTCCCACTCCCGCTCCCTCCAGTACCCGTACCCGTATCCGTACTCGCACCACTAGTAGGCGTCACCTGTACGGTCGACGTCGTCGTCACGGGCAATACAGGAATGGAAGAGGATGTCGGGGGTACGAGGTTATCTAGGATGTACGTTCGGACATACGGAATCTCCCAATATGCGGTGTCATATTTAGGACTCCCGGGACCAATGATGTTGCTGCTGATCTGTTGGGGCGGAAATTAGTAAGAACCATCGAAGAAGGAAAGCCCAGGGAGCGGAAGGGGATCGGCACGTACACAACTGCCAGGACACGTGGTGGCATAGATGTCGGGAACGCCGGCCCTATGAGCGAGAATGGCGCAGTCAGAACCGGGAGGCCCGGCGTCAATTTTGAGAAAGAGCATACCATGAGCCGCAGAGCGTGGTGAGAAGTACAAATTGTTGAGGACCGAAGAACTGCGTGATGTTGCACCCAGTGGCAGGGTACGACGCCGAAGGCATACCGAACGCCGCAGGGTCCATATTCGATGTCGACGTCGCACTCTTGATTATATCAGGAATTTGCGGTCTCTATTACTTCAAGTCAGCGAAGAAATCCAGGAGCGTATGCGAGGGATGCGACTCACACTCCAATACCACATGTAAACGCCCGAAACATCCATCTGCACTGCAAAAACACCTCCGCCCGCATCTGCGAAGCCCTTCCCAAAGCTGTTCGGCTTCGTCTCCGCGACGATGCACCCGCGGTCGAGCGAACAGTCACCTTCCAGAGTCTTGCCACTCTGCGCAGGGTTCGCCGCCTGCGCACACCCCGCGTCGGCGTGCAGGGCCATTTGATTGTTGCCCATGAGGTTGATGCCCTCGATGATGTCGATCTCCCCTGCGTGGGGCCATTCTTTGCCGGAACCCAGGGTCCAGAAGGAGGGCCATACCTGCGGCGGAGTAAGTTAAAATCGCGTGGTAGTAGGACAAGAATGGCATACGGAGCATCCGTAGGGAATATGGACGGCATCGATGATCCAGAGTGTGCCTACCCCGTACGAATCCTTGGACGTTAACCGAATCTGGAGGTCACCAAAAGAAGAACAATTGATTAGTCGCAGAGGACACACGAGCACTAACTATGGTATACATACCGACGGGCGATTGACCAGAGTGGCGGGTGCGATGTTGGTTGTGTTGTCGACTTTTACGATGGCGTGGCCAGCATCGTTGACATACGTCAGGCGCTGCTGCGTCGCAGCTGCTCGGTCCAGGTATGTTACATTTCCTGTAAAACTGTTGGAATTCAGTCAGAAAGTACCGATCTAAAGGCTACGCACCCCATGTGGTATTATCAACGTTGCCCCAGAAGTCCCATCCGTCGAAGAAAGTGCTGCCAGCATACTCGCGCAGAGGCACGTAGATCGCGCGGGTCGAGCTAGTCACTGCGAGGGCGACGAGCGCAGTAACGGGGCGCAGGAGTCGCATCGTGGTGGCTGGGAATAGAGAAGTCGTTCGGCGAGATTTGACCATGATGAGTGTCCATCACAGCTATCTTATAATTAGAGCCATGCGATGCAGAAGAACGGCTGCTTGTGCTTACGCGATCAAGTGATCAATATTTCTGACTGAATCTTTCACCTCTCTCCTGCATCAACGGACCGCACTAAGCTACTTATATACCGTCCGCGGAATATCTGAGCTGCGTATCTGTTTTATCCCGCCTAAAAAAATTGTATTGACCGCTTCACTGGTCATCTTTCGATCGAGGTCAACAACTGCTGCTGGAATTCGCCCAGAATTGCCTCCCGGGATTCTAGTAGGCGAAACATCCATGCATATTTCTGACTCCTGGCTACGTATCTGTGCCCAGTCGCATTCGCATTTATCTCAACCCCGAAACACCCTACTTGATGCACTCCGAGCGAACGGCCCAGGAGCCCGGAGTACTCTCGTCGCCAGATAAGCTAGACCCATCTGCTGGAGTGGTACGATCAAATGTCTTCTGGCTACGGAGGGCGATGTCAATTGGTAAATCCAGCTTCCCGTTGTGGATGCGCAGGCTTCGGAAGGCGATAATTGGCCGAAATATCAACCCATGCTGACCAGTTCTCTACGTTTGCCTATGCTGCAGCTAGAGCATCTTCCGAAGTCAACCGTGTTCCTTGAAATACGACCTGCTTGGTGCAGCGCAAAAGCGCCCCACTCTCTAATGCATGACCCAGGCTCTTCGGCTCGATCAAGCTCACACGCTGAACTCCAATAACACAACTTCAAGGACCTCGAAACAGATAATCCGAAACCGTGCCCGTTCGAAACGGAAGTATGTGCCAAGCCGTGCATAGCGCAATAATGGCATGAGACTGTCTTCGAGTCCGCGGTCTAGATATTGTGTGATATCTTACCTATCAACATTCCACGACGGTAATCCTCGACCATGGGACATGATTTCTACCTTTCACTGTCTGGTTCACAGCTACTCTGCCGTATTTCGATTGCCGAATATCCTTGGAGTTGTCTTTGCTCATCCATCACCTTCCCGAAAATTCTCAGTGAGCTATGCGACTCGCCGATCTGAGTGGTGCTTAGGTAAATGCCAGACTCTACCAATGAATAGTGCGTCCTTCTCTCATACCTTCCTATCACTTACGATATGCCGATACGTATATGCGTAGCCAATGTCGAAATTTCCTCTGTTCTCTGACCTTGACTCCGATGGTTAGCGTGGGCATGCGCACCGTCCATTACGATGAAACGTCTTCCGGCTTAGCGACACGCCAATGACCAACAGTTGCTGCTCAAAACCATTCCCCGAAAGGAATCATCGCATAGCAAGCATTTGAATTTTTTGAAAGTCATCAAAGATATGAGAAAAGACATGGTACTAGCCGTGAATCACGATGCAGGAAAAGAAAAAGTTGAAGGTGGAGGCTACTGCTCTTAGTCTGCAAGCTCAGCCTCTAACCGCAGTACCTCCGCCTCCAACTGGGCTAGGCGCTCCCTCTCCTTCTTTGCAGCTAATTTCTCACGAGCCCTTTCGAGTCGCTCGTTGAGCGCGATTTCGGCCGGTGACTGTTTTCTTTCACCTGAGACCAAAGATGTGAACAATCGTTGCAACTTCACGTTGTGTGGTTAGTTGCATACCTGGTCCAGCACCGCCATTGTTGAGCGTATTCTTATTTCGTCGTCCGCCAAGTATGCTGCTACTGAAAACTCCACTGAACTGGTCTCCTTGGTCGACGGGCGCAGTGTAGGTATCGCCTGATTGATGGTTTAGATCAGGCTATCTGGAAGATACAACAAGGCCCTACCGCGGAGCCGCTGACGAACGCTGCTGTCGTTGTGTGAGTTGGTGTGGGTCGTATTCGTGGTATTATTCGATCCAACATTTCCACCACGCCCGCCACCACCAGCATTGTCATGACCAACAGCTGGTATAGTGACATTTATCAGTTGAGCTTGACGATAGCAGACGTGTTAGCTACCCTCACCGGTGTTAGCGCGACACCAATCTTGATTCATGTTTGCTTGAAGTTGAAGCCTGTTGAGAGATGAGGGTCGGGAGTGAAGTACTTTCGTCAAGTTAGTTCGCGCTTTATGTCCTGCGGAACTTCTGCGGGAAGCATGTCGTATGGAACTCAGCAGGTTTCGCAGAGAAATCACGGCGCCAGCTCATCTGACACGTTCAGCGCTCTGTATCGGAAGTAAAGCGGCAGGACCCATTCTACGCAGGACTGAGTTATCAAATGTTGCAACACGTTGCGGCAACGTGCTTTGAATTATAGAGGTTCTAGGGGTTGAAAAGCACGGGGTACGAACGAAGCCCGCCACGTTTTGGGGCGGTCGTTATCATCACGCACAAACGCGATGTGGGTAAAGAATGCTCATCACGTAACTGGCATGGGTCGATCATCCTTGAACGCCGAAACACAAGCATCGGTTCTGGTGATCTGAGTGCGTTTACACAAGGGGCAAATGCCGAGGCGGTTGAATTTCAACCGCCCTTCAGTCGATTGGACGGCACCTGGCCCGTAGTTGAACGGTGGTTGGCTGGTGGTTGGGTTTCCATCAATTATGTAATAGCACGTTGCCATCTTTGATCAATGATCTTCAGCTGGTGTTAGCGCAACATCGCGACCTTTATCTGATACGAGATTTGAAGTATCTTTCCTCCAAGTTCTCCTCTTCACTCTGGGATGCCTTCAGTCGTATGCACCTGTACAGTCTGCTGCACAAAAACGACCACTATCCACGGCATTGAACAGCCAGGACAGCGAGTTGATGCATCGACCCGTTCAGCACATGAAAAACGCGATAAACGGCCGGCATCACCGAAACGGAAACCACCAGCATCCGTGAGCACAGCGCCGAAACGAGCACGAGATTCTAATACTCCGAAACGTGAGTATTGAATTTGTCCCTGATCAATGCTAACTGACAGTTGTAAAGAGATCAACTTTCCTGTTGCAACTGTTGTGAAGATGATCTCCATCCTTGCAATCTGGCTCCACACCACAGCTGGCGTGAGCCGATCTGTTACTAATAGGATTCTACAGGCAGTCCAACTTATCCTATCTACAACTCTCTACCTTATCGGGGTTGCACTTTCTTCATCTGGGGTGAACATTGAGCTTTCGAGTGTCAGGCTTCCTCGAGACGTCCGTACGGCATACACTGCGGGGATGAGCCGAAACCCTCGTAGAATATATCTTGAATATATTTTCCCAATATTGTGATCCGGCATTTTGATTGGTCAATCACGATATTTTCTCAGTATGTTCAAGGTTTATCTTACGAAGGTTTCGGCTCATCCCCGCAGTGATATCGGCTCCACTGCACAGAGCCAGAAATTATCCGGACAGCTTGCTGTCCTGGGTGCTTTTCCCTCATTCCTCGGCCTATTCCCTGGAAATGTCAGTGGAGAGCCTCTCCAAAGTCGCGCCCTTGTGATACGGAGCTATGGAAGGTCCAGAACACTCAGAATGGACCTAAATGGGTCCCACGTTGCCTATACTCGACCCAGTCTTTTGACTCATGGCTTCAGTTCTTCTTATCCCGCCGATCTATCGAAGACAGCCTTGAGGCGACATTTCACCGCCATGTAAACCAACCTCTAGCTGCTTTCGGTGCCAAAATGAGCGACATCCAGGATAGTCCCGCTTGGATTGACCTGCAGGGTTTTTTGCGATCACCGTATCATCTAGTATTTGGCATCTATATTGATTGGTTCAATCCTTTCACAAACAAGATTGCTGGTGAGTTATACAGCATTGATATATATCCAGGGCTCACTGTATAAATAGGCAAAAAAGCGTCCTGTGGTGCAATTGTGTTATATTGCTTGAATCTACCCCCGCATCTCCGCTATCGCCCGGAGAATACCTTTATTATCGGGCTCATGCCTCCTCCTCGTGCTCCTGATAGCACGACTATCTGCCATCTTCTTGATCCTGTTATTACAGCTGTTGCCAAGTATGGTACTGCACCAGGCCTACAGGTGCCAACATGCCGGCATCCTAATGGTGTCCATACACAAGTGAAAACTGCCCCTCTGATTGCGGATCTTGAGGGGAGTCGCAAGGCTTCTGGATTTCTAGGGCATAGTGCCACAATGTTCTGCTCTTTTTGTCTCTGTACGTCGGATCGGTTGGAGGATCTCGATTTTCAGTTCTGGCAAGCACGTACTGGTGCACAAGTACGTGCTGAGGCAGACACATGGCGGAATCTTACAACAAAAGTTGCTCGATCTGCTCAGGAGAAAGCGACTGGTGTGCGCTGGACTCCATTGCATCGTCTGCCATACTGGGACCCAGTCAAACATGTTGTGCTAGGCTTTATGCATAACTGGCTGGAGGGTATTCTGCAGCACCATCTTCGTGTACTCTGGGGCATTGGGAGGGATGAGAAGGACACTGAGAAAGCGGTAGAGATTGAAAAGGATGAGCAGTGGACAGAGGTGAATGAATCAGATTCTGCTGATGAGCTAGGCGATCTTTTTCTAGAAGCTGCTGAAACTGGAGCTGCCATGGCCACACCACCACTCATGTCTCCCTCACCATCATCCTCATCTTTTACTGGATCATCGTCCTCAACGCCTACCCCTACAGGCACACACCTTCCATACAACTTCAATGATGACGACGATGACGACGACCTTGACTACATTCCTCTTGACGCTTCCTCGTCTTTCAGCTTCACGGATGCTGAGCTACAAGCTATCAGAGATTGCATCCGGGATATCACTCTTCCGACATGGGTACAGCGACCACCCATTAATCTTGGTGAACCAGGCCACGGCAAGCTGAAAGCTCGGGAATACCTCACACTGTTCACTTGTATTTTTCCCCTCATCATTCCTGAATTCTGGTACACCACTGCGGCAGATAAATCTCACAACCAACACTTTAACTGCTTTTATGATCTGGTTTCTGCGACAAACATCATTTCTGCATTCAAGACCTCCAATGCGGACGCAGATGCTTATACCCACCATTACATCCGATATCGAACTTCTATCCAAGATCTCTTCCCACATCGGCCATCAAAGCCAAACCATCATTACGCCATGCATAATGCTGCTCTGCTAAAGTATTGGGGGCCTCTCGCTTCTTTCAGCGAGTTTCCAGGGGAGCGAATGAATGGCATGTTGCAGAGTATCAATACCAATCACAAGCTACGTATGTTACTTTTTTCTATCATGACTGTCAACACATAGCTGATGCAGAGACTAGGGGACTTGGATCTCACAATGCTCCGTCAGATGAGCCGTCGAGCCCGTATAAATGCTGCGCTGCATGATGGCGATGACTTAAAGGAGCTGGCTAATATCCTGGAGCCAGCGGATAGGTCTGTGGACGGCGCCTTCATACCTCTGAAGCCTACAGAAGTATCAGAAGTTCTAGCAAAAGCACCTGGCCTCATAGGGGAAGAGTATGATGCTCTTCTCCACTACCTACAGCTCATGGGAAGACCATACCGAGCCTTTAACAACTTTCCACATCCTCCCAATGCTCTCATCCTTCCTCCGCATGCTCAGCGACCACTACAAGTGCACCGAGACGAGTGCACATTTAGCTGCGAAAGGTCGCACAAAGGGAACAGTGCCATACAGTTCTACAACCCGTTTACTCAAGATCATGACACAGGGTTTATCCAAACAATTTGGAGGCTTCCACTAGAAGGTTCGATGCACACCTTCATAGTGGTCCGCCCACATCGACGACTGTCCACTGTGGATGAGGAACGAGCCCCGTTCTGTCACTACCCGGGGTTCCTGACAAAAGTTGTTGATGTGCTGCCCTCCGACGACCTAGTCATCATCGAGCTAACCCACATCATCACTCACCTCACGACTTTTCGAAGACAAGCCACGGCTTATGGTATTGACAGAGAGGTACTGATTATATGTTGGGCACTGAATAGAGGGCGCCGATAGTGCTGCTGTACTCATTCAGACCTTTAATAGAACCTTGGTAAATAATATATTTATCATTGAAGGAACATGCAAACACGACAGCAGTCATGGTGTATAACAGTGGTCATAGAGGGAGGCAGGGTTGATGCGGTTGATGCGGTATCGTAGACGGTGGTGAAAAGGCGGCCAACAGCAGTCGTGAAGGGAGGAGGAGTCGACGGGGTCGATACAGTCATGGTGGGCATCTAGTATGGGAGACGACAGCGCCGGGAGAGGGCGGTCGGCAGTGTTCGCGGAGGGAGGGGGGGTCGATATGGTCACGGTGGGTGTGATGCATCTGCTACTGGAAACGGCAGTGCTGGGAAAGGGCGGGGCGGCCAACAGCGGTTGTAGATGGAGGAGGGCCGGTGTCGACCGATTTAGATCGCCGACGGTGTAGTGTTGGGGATTGCGGGACGTGGGAGGTTGTAGGCCATCGTCGTCGGTGGTCGGTCGGAGGCTTTTCGTTTGACAGCTTGAGGTGGAAGGTGCTGGGTAACAAACACATCGACGAGGGTGTGAGTGGGGGTTTCATCGGGGAAGGCGAGTTGGTGTGGCTGACACAGAGGATGGGTGGAAGGTGCGGGGCGACGAGGGCGCGAACGACGAGGGAACGGCGAACGGCAGCAGACGATGAGGGCACGGTCGACGGGGGGCGCGGGGTGACGAGGGCGCGGGGCCGCGAGCATGAGGTTCGTCTGGGAAGGCGGATCGAGTGCGGTTGAGGACGAGGTTCGGATGGAAGGCGCGGGCGAGCTACACGGGGTCACAGAAGAGGGTTGGGGTTTGGATGAGATGGTAGCCGTGGTCTGCTATCAGGGCAACCACAGCAGACGAGAGCGGAAACCGCGGGCGTGAGGTTCGTCGGGGAAAGCGGATTGGGTCCGACTGAGGAAGCGGTTGGGATGGAAGGCGCCCGCGAGCCACGCGGGGTTGTGAGGAAGGGTTGGGGTTGGGTGGAGGTGGTAGCTGTGGTCTGCTATGTTATCTATGGGTTGTACAGTTAAAAATACATGTCTTCAGAGATGTAGACAACGCACCAGGCAGCTCTCCCCCAACTGGGGTCTGCTCTTGTAACTATTCCCCCCTGTGTTGCTCCAGAGCGTGTCCTGTGCCAGACGCTAGGCATTGCGGGCCTTGACGATCGTCGAGTTCAGCGTCGTGACAGGGGTGGTGCACGTTCCTAGGATAGATGTAACGAAGTTAGATACGAAAGAAACTACTTGAGTACTGTGAATATGGTAAACTTGCCTTATCTCTGTAGCTGGAGTCCTAGATCGACGGTGTGGAGGTGATACGATGGAGCGACGTCCATCAAAACACCTGAGACTTATGTTGTTGTGTACAAAGTCGGATAAAGGCCATTCGCGATATGGTGGACACCCGTTTTCACGCCTCGCGCGTTTCCTGTACCAACATCACCAAACAGGTCAGGCTACCAATACTATAGGAGCGTCAAGTGACATCGTTTACTGACTACTATCTAAGCCTACTGTAAGTCTTTCAGCAGATATTACTAGTCACTCTTCACTAACAGAATTTTAGATCAGTACATACACGCCGTGGTAAGGAACGCGAGTTGATCAATTCTATCATGTACCTTACCTTTAGAACCCTTAAGGATGCAAGATGGTCCGTATTGATATACTCGGTCGCATATCTCAAGTGGCTTGCAATACATAAATAAAACCAATAGTGATTACTGACGCGCACCAGTGCGCGACTCGAGAAAAGTAAAGATAGGTTATGACTCCAGCAATAAGTGTTCTAATCCCAATCTAATCCTCTCCCCCATCGTTGTCGCCGTTGTCGCCATCGCCGCCGTCGTAACCGTCATCGCCGTTGTGATCATCATCACCGTAGTAACCGTCGTCGCGGTCCCCATCGTTCTCAGCGTCCTCCCCGTAGCGCTCAAGCTGTTCCAGCTCTTCGTCGGTAGGCATGTTGTATTGCTGCAAGACCGCAACACCGTACGTCCGCATGAATTGTTCCTCTGGCAGGTTTTTCCATTTAGCGCACTCTTCCCAGGTCGTACAGAATTCCTCGAGAGGCAACGCGATACGAATGCCATCCGCGATGTAGTCGGCGCGCTCGCGGACTGTTAGATAGTTATTCCAATGGAATGGATCGAACCAATCTATGGGAACTTGTTTTGGACGTGTTGTGAATGCTGAGACTTGCAGCGTCGGGGAGTCTTCACGGCGACGTTCTGACCTATAAAGAAATATTGATCAATCACCGATTACAACTTGTTGAGGAAGCCTATTACTAACCTCTGTCGTTTTCTCCTTGCTCTAGCTATCCTTAGACGTAAATCGTCGGCCATCCTGAAAAACTTCTTGACTTTGGCTGACCGACCGTCCTTGTCTTTGATGTGGTAGACTGGCCCGGGATGAGAGGCTGCAGCATTAGCGCTACTAGTAGCACCAGCGCCGACCTGAGGTTCCGCTAACTCATCGTCGGAATGGGCCTCGGTTTCTTGAGCCAAAGCGATGACCCGCCTGTCGAAACCTTGGGCCTTGAAAATGTCAACTCGACTAGTCATAAGCTAGTAGAAAATCATCAGTAATTCGTTGATGAGGGCGCAAGCTAGATACGCACCTCCTGGCGGCGTTTATAGACATTCCCTATTCTCTTGCTCTCGGCAACACCTCCCGGACTCTTCGCTTCTAACTTGGCAATGTCGTGCATGTAGGAAAATACAAAGCTGCGGTAAATTTTCCGCATGAGAGGAAAGTCGCGAACAAAGGCCAAATTAATGCCTGTGAATGAATAGCCGTACGAAGCGGAGACCTGCTCGAAAGTCGTGAGGGCAGTGTGTTCGTGAAGTAAATTGTATAGTGAATCAGGATCACCACCCCGGACATCAGGTGCCCATTTCTGAAGTCCTAGAGACGCTACAGTTCGGAACATGAGAAGTAGATATGATTCCTGGATGCGTTTGATGTTGTTCGATATCGAACTGTCGTCTTGGAGTAACGCGTACAACTCGCGCGTGGTGGCGTGAGCAGACTGGATGTAGGCCTCGTTGCTGTCCAGGGCAGCTGTGACTGTGCTCTTCACTTGCGCTTCAGAGGAGAAACGCCTAGTAAGAATTGCTTTGTCGATGTCGGTGACTACGGGTGGGACTGCATTCTGAGTTGGTAGGCGCCAAAGGGTACGGATATGGAGCTCCAGTGCCAACTGAAAAGGTACTGAGGCCGGAAGAGCAATTGAGCATGCAGAATATATACCTTTGTCTTTGTTGCCTCATTTGGTACCTCTCCCCGCTTCAAGTGCCAGTCATTGGGTTTTTTCGGCTTCTTCGGTCGGCGAACAAATCTAGTACGAGGTTTCTTTGCATTTCTTGGGTCTGGGGATCGAGGTCGCGAGGACTCAGGCTCTGGCGATCCTGGGTTTGGGTTTGACTTGTCGAGCGACCGCTTGCGCTTTCGTCCTGATGAGGACTCAGCTTCTTGATTTCGAGTGGTGGAGGCTGGGTCGGCAGGGGGAGTTGAAGCACTACTGATTGACATATCGGAGGACATGGTGGTGATGATAGCCAAAAGGAAAGGTAAGGATTGATATATTGTGTAAATATCCAACATGTGTGCGGCGCATGGCAGAACGCGTACAAGAACAAAGACATTTGCGACGCCAATGAAGGACGTGATTTCGGCGTGATCGTACAATCCAGATAAGATTATTTCAATCAGTTGTGATGCGGCCCGCAGAACCGTTCTGGCTTATCAAATCTCAATTTTATTTGACTGATCACAACTGTCAGCCAACCACCAGCCAACCGCCGTTCAATCGACTGAAGGGCGGTTGAAATTCAACCGCCTCGGCATTTGCCCCTTGTGTTAGAAAATGGAGAATTAATGATGACGACGCTGTAGAAAGAAGCGGACTCTCCTCTTAAGCCGACGGGGGACAAGTGAAAATTCAAAGAATGTGAGGCTGCCGCCACGTCTGGGACATGCGAAGGTGTTCATACACAGAAAAAGATTTCGGACATCTCTTCGACTGAAAGCAAAAGTCCAAAATTACCGAAATGAGTAAACATTCGAGAGTCGGTTCCGAGGAGAACGGCTGTAAGCGCCAGCCCTGCATAGTTGGCATCACATGTAGGCTGCTGAGACCCCGATCGTCACTGACTGTAAGCAGATATACGTTGGACACGCCCTGACCACGACTTTAAATAGGAGTGGGTCCAGATGGAATGAACGAAGAATTGTTGCTCATCGATGGTGTAGTGCTTCACGTTACAGCGTCGAACCACCCAGGAATCGTACTTGGTTGCCTGGGCCGTGAAACGGCATGTCCGAGTTCTGGAATAGATCTTCGAGGATGACGACATGGGCATGCAAAGAAACGGCACTTTCATGGGAGGGATCCCGCACACCTCTCGACAAGATGATATACTCACCTTTCCTGCGCTCGAACGATAGTCACAGGTTTCTGCTTAGACTTTGTTGGTCAATCAAAGCTGCATTGGAGCTGAAAACAGACAAGGCTGAGCTTCGATACTTACGACGATCTGAGAGAACCAATTAACATACTAAATCGTTGGACCCAGGCTGTCCGAGTTGACAAGTGGTCTCGCTAGTCTGAAAAATGACTCTCGCCTTCCTTGCGCCGGCAGCAGCAGGACAGAGAGCTCAGAAACGATTAGGCCATAGTGGAGAGATATGTTGGTCTCTGGAAACACATTTGCCACGGTAAACAATGAATGAATGTTGTTAGCTATTTGCGCTTATTTCGCCACTCCCGGACACCCAAGCAAATGAGCTGACCCCTCTTTCACGGCGCCCTGGCCGTCCGCGTCATCCTTCCTCAATTCTGGTCCCGTATCCGTACACTGCTGCTTCATACATTGAGCTTGATGCTTAGGAAACCGTATGATAGTTTTCCATTCTCAATTGCCTTTTCCCCCCCTGACTTTCCTCTATACTTACAAGTGTCACCATCTCCCAGGGCTGCCAGTGCGATCAACCTTTTTTCATGAAGTCTGAACACTACGATATGTCAATTAACATCTGTATAGCCCTCCACTGCCGAAAGTGAAGTCCACGAATAATAAAAATATATAGTAAAATAATTGACCCACACCATCCCCGGTCCGCCAGATCAGCGTACCTGCTACCTCGTCGGCAAACGAACAATGTAGAAGCCGCAGGATGGTTCTCGAGTCGGCATCCCGACAGCCTTGCTATGTAAATGAAGTCCTTTCAATCGGCCCCGGCCCGCGACAGATCCTTACAGTGCTTTGGATGCGCTCTTTGCTCTCATGCTCAGTTCCGTTGGTCGATGGGAACCCACCACACATGTCACATTGCCGCGGGGCAAATCCTCCAATGTGGATAGGTAGGCTCCGGGAATAGCTTCTATGATGCTTTGCTGCCCACGTTTAAAGCCCAAGCTGATAGTGTCGACCCATCCCCCGCACTGCTCGATTCATGAACCTCCACACACCCCTCGCGTCGCTTATATTATCTGCGCTCGCCATCGGCGGGGCATGTTCACCGATATCCAAAGTAAATTCCGGTAAACCTATATCGCCCTTGGTATTTCATCTTGTCTCGTTCCAGGATGACCTGCTTCCATCCAAGGTTGCATGGTCACGTACTCACTCAAATTTAAATACGACGACAGAACGAGTGGAAAGCAGGAGACGATTGGATCCGGAAATGAAGAAATGGGCTCGGCGGCCGTGGCGAGAGGTTTGTCAAGAAGCATTGTGAAGGATTACTGGACGAGTGGTGCGGTACGGTCTCCTAACTTTTGAAATGCAGGGCTGACAAGATTCGCCCAGATCAGGAGACATGTATCTTATTATAAAAAAGAACGAGATAACCAAAGGAGCCTTCTCATTGGTCGATCAGGAGACAAACGTCAAAGACAAATCGGCCATCTCGGGCTTGCCATCCTTGGGAGCCAGACACAAATTAGGTAACTTGCGTCACATGTCAAATGGGGCCGCGACGCGACGATGCAAACAAACGTTCAGGATGAATCTAGAACTTTCTCTCTGACTAGATATAAAACTGGTAATGTATCCTCTCTCTTCTAATGAATCACTCAACGTGCAGTCGCGATACATTCAAGCAGGTGCACAACACTAACCGAGATCAGTTTCCTCTGAATTTACAGTCATGTGATGTGAAGGCACGAGGTCATCGCAGGCTACTCCCTCGCCCAGAACAGCCTAAACCAGCCATCACCCATGCCCCTGCCGTGAAAGGCCAGCAATATTTCTCAGTGAGCACAAATGTTTTCTTTTCAAGCAACGTCTGAGACTGACTACAGAGATACCAATTCCGGTATGACCTTGCACCTACTAATGGACTGAAATTACCGGTTCCAAGGCGCACACGGGTGGAAGGGCTCCCACCCAATCGCCGAACGCTTGGACAAATTGCACGATGGGAACGCGAGTATAGAGAGCGCCAGCAGGCACCTGCAGGGTCATTACGTGAGTTTCCCGTCACAACGTCTCTTACTAATCTTATCTCGCTTATCTTCAGGATCTTACGGTGTGACCCCAACGACGGATAAACAGAGCCGTTCTCCAGCGAGCCCGGAGGGAACGCGAGCGGCAGGTTCGCAAGGGGTGCGAGACGGGCAAATCATTGGATGATGGAACCGAGGACGGGCAACGGGCACGGGTGCCATTCGGGACATGGGATGGAGTGGCAGGCTCGCAAGGGGTGCAAGACGGGCACTGATGGGACATGAGAACGGGCAGCGGGAGACGGGTGCCAGCCATTGGGACATGGGACGGAGCACTCAACAGATGCAAGACAGGCATTGAATGTACAACAGGGTACGGCAAAGGTGACTTTCAACTTAGGTGTTCTATTCAATCTTTAAGTGGTAGCAAGTAGTGGTAGTAGTATAAACACCAGAGCCGATTGAAGGTGATGACGAGGGGGCAATTTTGAGATTAACAGAAACTTTTTTGATACATTCACCCATCTACTACGAATCCTTGAATGTCACACACCGTGCGTAGCACGGGTAGCGGCTAGTATAACTTATCATAGCGTACGCTGGACATGTAAACTCGAGGAAGGTATGAAAAGGGTGAATGACAGGGGTTATGCACGATCGGCGATTTCGTCATAAATGGTAACGTGCAACAGTCGTGCTCCACAGCCACATTGCTTTCACCCCACAACCGTGGCAGTCTCCCATGTCGTCACTCTCTCACTCCCTGGACTAGATCCACCATCTCTATACCCTCACATTGGTCCCCAGACGCCCTCATACCCCCGTCACCAATTCATCATGACTTTTGGGCTCCCCAGCGCTAACGAGATCGTGAAAGGCCAGATCTACCTTGGCAAGTAAGTCATTACAAATTGTAAGATCGATAGAACTCTAAGCTAATCCCGAATACAGTCTATCTGCGGCTCTTTCCACTGAGGTAAAGGAGAACTTGGGGATAACTCATGTTGTGTCAGTTTGTCCAGAGTATCCCTCCACTGGTCCAAATCATTTGACGATCGCGGTCGAGGATACCGAGTATGACAACATACTTATCCACCTCCCCAGCGCATGTCAGTTCGTTGAGGGGGCATTAGACCATGGTGGGAGGGTTCTGGTGCACTGCGTAATGGGGGTATCTCGAAGCGTGACAGTCCTGGCAGCATACCGTGAGCTATGCCAAATTTAGATGGACGCTGTTCTAACAATGTTTGTCTGTAGTTATGAGAACGAGGAAACTGGGAAGAGCAGCCGCAATTCGTTTCATCAAGCAAAGTAAGACGTTCGAATCATCATGGTACTCTGACGAACCCCCGAACAAGGACGGCCCCAAGTACACCCGAACTATGGGTTCATTAAACAACTAGAGACGTTTGCTGACTGCCAGTATGAACCCTCACCTTCCAATCCAGTATACTGCAAGTGGAAACGCCAACAAGCGCGGAACGTCACGCAATTTCTTAATCAACTCGTGGATACTACGGCGATTATACCCAATGAGTTGCTTCTCAGCAGGTGATTGTTCAACCCTCACTCTTCACCCATTATCTTCCTTCCACTGAAACGACACTTCTTTAAGTGAATTCCCAAACGATCTTTGGCAGGCAGAGTCCCTGATATTAGATTCAGGCGTCACTCACCTGCTGTCCGTTTCCCCAGCCGAAATACCCCTTGCTAATTTGTCGTCACTGAAAAAGCACTGCCATATAAAACTACCTAATCAGCGGAAAGACGAACTCCTTGTTGCTCTCCCTGACGCTTGTGCTTTTATTCAGGCCGCGATCCAGAGTGGCGGGCAAGTTCTTGTCCATTCCGCAACTGAATCCACAGCGTGCATTGTCGTTTGTGCTTTCTGTCTGTTATCTTCACGCATAAAGAGGCCAACGTGTCTGATTTTGTTCTCCAAGTGATGTCCACGCAACAACTACTCGCCGATGAAGCGTATGCTCTGATCGAAGATGGTATATATTATGCCTCCACACATGATAATCTATACTAAAGGACCGCCGGATAATGACCCAGCTCTTCCCCTCTTCAACCCCACGATATCGTTTTCCCGCCATCTCGAGCTATTCGCGGCGTGCCAATACCACCCCACTTCGGAAAATCCGCTCGTGAAAGAGTGGGTCGCCTCGGGGACGTCTCCGGCGCCAAGCCCAGTGCCTGGAGCAAGGACGGATATCGGCTTCATTGCTGCGGAAGTTATGAGCGAGACGGGTGTTGACATGAAGGCCTTTGGCGACGCGTTGGCGGCTATCCAGCGGAGGCCAAGCCATGGGAGTTCTGGCTGACTTCTCGTCGCAGAAGATATTAAATGGAAGGTTGATGCCCTACTTGTCGTTGGAGGTTGCTCTTCAAATGGTGACGATCTACAGTAGGAGCTCCCTTCTTGTCAATATCTAGATTTGTAGCTGTAGGACGTGAAGAGAGATGTCATGTATCACGCCATCAGGATTAGTCAAAAAAAATTGATGTATGCATCGGCTTCGCACAGCTACCATCTCTTCTGATCTCATCCTTGACCTCAACGATACATGACAACCTATACCTTGCCTGCGGAGCTTTGGATCTACATATTTTGCCTTGCGACATCGACACCAGCAACACAGAAACTGTTTCACACAGACTATCGCCCATTCCATGATCCGCCGGGAGAAATGGGGAGAAACGCATTGAAAGATGCTGATGAGACGGCGTTAGCACTTGTCCTGGTCTGTCGAGCATGGAGGCGGCTCGCCCTCGAATTTGTGTATGGAAGTATCCGCATGAATCATGGTATGAGGTACCTCCTCCAAAGCCTCCAGTCATCTGCCAAGCGAGGTAGCCTGGAAGCCCACGGCCGCTGGGTCCGACGCCTCGAGCTCTCCGTCATTGAACAAGAGGACCCACTCAACCCCGTAACCCCACTCGACATCATCCGACTCTGTCCCAACGTCGAGGTTCTCGTCAAGTACGATGATGACCTCCTTCCACATTCATTATCAGGTGCAAACCTGTCCTCTATCAAACGCCTGGACTGGTGGCTTGCTCGACGCCGCGACGGGACCCATCAATTCGATATCGAGGAAGATGATCGATCCCATGGTGTAGATTTCCTTCGCGAAGTGCTGAAACGGGCACCTAACCTTCAGTACCTTTCCTTGGCGACTCGGAGGCACCACGCCGACTTTTTCTACGAAAGTGTGACCACTTTTAATGGCTATACTCTCCCGTCTCTGAAAACCCTTCGGATGGAATTCCTTCCTTCGATCCCTTTTCGTGCAGCATTCGAGACGTCGACACTTCCTAGTCTTCGCAACGTTATCATAGATTCGTCAATGATCCAACCAGAATGCTCCCCGATACTTGAAAATCCTGCTATCGATGTGGTAGAACTCATTGACGACCCCGGCTTTTTCGAGGATCACACCCTCCCTGCAATATTCTCCGTCTGTAAGAATCTTCGAGAGCTGAACTACTGCATGGAATATACCCCTCCATCACTACCTCCTTCATCCTATCCGTCTCTGAAGTGCATACGGTTGAACGTAAAACGGAACCCCATGCTCCACTTTGCAAGCTGGAACAATGATGTCGTGGCCAATGCAGTCTGGCAACACGTCGAAGGCCATTTTGCGATGTTCAGGCGATCAAACTTTCCGTCCCTTGAACGTGTTGTACTCCATGGAAATTGGACGCAAACTCTTGCAGATTCTCGCTTTATTCCGATTTCCCATGCCTTGCAGAAGGAAAATATACGCCTTGAGCTTCACGCTTAACGCGCGAGCTGCGCGTTGACCCATTTATGACGATGGAAATGATTGCAGTTGAACAGCGAAATGCCCCATTACTCCCAGAATCCCTTCGTGACATGAACTATGGATCCATAGCCAACCAACATCACGCGTCGTCTTATAGATTCGGAGCACAGGACCACTCCACCCTCCATAACCAGGGAAGGAGCGGAGGAAACCACTCGCCCGCCAAAGTGGTCCGTCCGCCGCGAATGACTATACCGTTTTCACACATCGATATGTCGAGGTTTGACAGTATGTGCTGCCATCGAGAAGTAGGCAGTGTCTTGTTGTCTAAGTAGGTGAATATAAGTACTAGAATACAAATGGGGTCATTGATGTCAAGCGTTCCCATCACGAGTGTCCCTGACCTTTGCAATTCCATTTGCCTTCAAGTAGGTGCTGTTGCCGCCAGGTTGCCGCATCCACCACAGCCACTGCGATACGACCATTGCTATTCAAAGTCATGAATTCGATGAAAAGGAAACAGGATGATGATAACCATAGTTTTCCAGCGCAGAAAAAACCGAGACCCGAGACCGAGGCCGAACCATCACCATCACCGAGCTCCCCAGCAACGACAACAGACTCCGCGTTGCAACAGGCTTTGGATTTTTCGGCCTTGAACGATACTTCTTCCATCTCCGAACGGTTCGACCTGGTGGGACGCGCACTATTGCACGAATTTCACTTGGTTGTACGGTCCGACAACGTGGAAACACTGTTCGAAATCCTTGAGCTCGAGTTTTACCTTCTGAAGGATGGGTGCCATGAAGATCCGTTTACACATGGAAGCGAAGAGCAAAAGCTTAGTGGAAGATGGTGCGTACGACTTGTCAACTCATCTCTCTGGTGTTCTAAAGTGCGGAGTCTCTAGGTACTTCCATCGAGCTCCCAGGCCCTCAGCGGATTCTCATCGAAGCTCCACCAGCTTGACCGCATACCGAGGGGGAACCCGCAAGGGAATGGATTTGACTCTTGGCGGTCCTGCTCCTACCACCTCCAGTCCCTACTTCGGCCAGCCTAGTGGCACTCGAGCTACCAGTCCGCCTACTTCAACGTCTGTACGAGGAGGAGCGCTCTTACGAAGCCTGCGCCGCGCATCCGATAGCAAGGTCATATCGGGTCCTTCGGTTCTTGTTGACGAGATCCTGCACTGCAGCAAGGCAGCTGATATACCTGAACTGGTCGAGCAGAAATGGTCCAACAACACCACCGCGTTCGGCTCTCGACAGAACTCTCTTTTCCTTCGGCCAAGAGCCATTCCTGACTCGTCCAAGGCCACTGTACATATGCAAAGCTTGCTCTCTTTTCGGCCGAGAGCTACTGTTGACTCGTCCAAGCCAACTGTATATCGTTCACCGAGAATCGGATTGGAGCTCTCGCATCCAGGAACGACTGCTTCCGCGTCTCACCCAAGGGTCATATTCCTCTCACGACCGTACCGCTATTTCACACATCCAGAACTTCTGACGGCCAACGGTCGCACACAGACCTTCCTTGGTGTCCTCCATACGTGTCTAGATACGACTGGCGCTGCGCCGGAGCTGAAGAGCATTCGTCTCCGCAATGAACTGAAGAGAATCACGGGGTTGAGCGAGACGACCGTTAACAGATACTTCGACCATTACGAAGGAGGAATCGACTCTGGAAAGTTGAAGACGTTCGTCGGGGCACAGGGCAAAGGAGCCGCTTCGTCACCTGCGACATACCTTAGGATGATGGGAACACTTGAGCAATATCGTGCTGAGCCTGATGCTGAGGCTGAATAAGTCGGACTCCCATACTTGTCCCCGCTATCCGAATTCACGATTCTCGAGGTACAAGGCGGGACAGAGAATTTGGTGATGATTTTTGCACCCATAAAATTTCGCCACCCAAGCTCAACCTTATTCTGTAAAGATGATGCTACCGGACACCAAGAGGCAGCCTCATAAAGGCGGTCTCCTCAGCCGCCAATAACTGGCTTACACCAGCATAATACGCCGAAAGCGCAGTGATAATCCCAAATACACCTCCAGCTTTTGTAACTCTACGCCAAGCAGAGTTAGCAGAGAGAAGCGAAGCAGAGCCTGGATGTCATAACGTACGATGGCATCCCAGTAAACTGGGCAATCGCAAGCAGGAGAAATGCAATTGCCAAAGTAGCCAGGAGGATTGTGAAGGTGAGATTCTTCCGCATAATCGGAAGACTGGAGCACGAGGTAATCTTTAGAGCAAGGTCGTTGAAATGGGAAGGATACATACATGAACATTACGGTGGCCATAAACCAGACAATGAGATATAAGCCAAGAGCGTTGGCGAGCTCCCCATCGTCAGCATACGCAGTTAGGATACCTGAACCAGGGATGAAAATCGTGCCATAGGACATCCAGAACGCGCCATACGAAGAGAACACTAGAACATATCCTTCAGTGCATGCCATCGGACGGAAAAGGTCATATAACGAGCAAGAATCATACCAGTTGCACCAAAGACGTTTCCTCGAGGGAACTCCCACATACCAGCTAGCAGTTGGACTAGGCCGCCTGTGAAGATGGCCATGCCCACGACGACGTTGGGTGTATGGACTCCGCGCGTGCTGAGATTGAACAGCGATAGCAAGAAAGCGGTGCTCGCGAACGAGAACAAACCCCTACATTACACAAGCATGACAAAGGACACCCTTAGATATTTGTGTCAAAGGGCGAAAAGGCGACATACGCGGGACTAGCGTTAGCGATCCTGGAGGGTCTTATGGCGTAGGAGACTGGTGGCGCTGCATGTGGAGTATACTCGCTGGCCGAACTCACTCCTTTCTCGATATCGTGGTCCTGGCTGTTCCTGTCCATTTTGGCGTGCGTTGAAATTTCGTGTTAGGGAGACGAAGAAAAGGAGCGAAGAGAGGAGAAGGTTTGAGCAGGCATTTATTCACTTCCGGCGGTATTTCTTCTCCTTCGACTGATGAGAGGATGGTTGTAGGAAAGACTGGACGTATGGGGGATGGACCTTGGACCTGATAGGACATGGGAGGCGAGGCGGGTATGTGGCGTGTCACGCGCATGAATACGTACGACCAGAAGAGCGATGTGAGTAGGGTAATACATTTTCCTATGTTAGTAGCCTTCGTTTCTCCACACCATGTGATCTGACATAGTATTTATGAGTAGGCTTATTGGTCAAGTCTCGAGTATGTGCGAATACGAAGCATGTCCCATAACGGTGTGATGAGAATCTTGAAATAGAAACGTGAGAGTGAGAGTGATGGTAGCCACTGCTGGTTGGCAGAAGCTCTGGTTTCCTCAACATCTAAATTTGACAAACACACAACGCGAGAATCTCTGAAATTCTCAATCCAAGTGCGTAGGATTCAGGGACAGGTCAACACAGGGTTCGTGTCGCGGCAATACCATTAAGGTGGGACTATTGCTGAATTGACTCGCGCCACAAACCTTCGACTTGTCAAAACCATTATATTACGTGTTTCCCTTCCTGAATAGATCTCTAGCCGTACATTCCCGTCGAGCGATCGACATTCAAATTCGCTACATATCGAAGACTTCTAGGCCACACTAACCTGGAGTGCTACACCGACTACCGCGCAAAGGCACCGAGAGGCACCCTCATAAAGGCGCTCTCCTCAGCTGCCATTATCTCGCTTACACCGATGTAGAATGCGACGATACCAGTGATGATCCCAAATATACCTCCCGCTTTCATGACCCTAGAAAGGAGGCCCGATTTAGGCGGAGAACTGACGAGAAGTCTGGCTGGAAGAACGTACACGGGCATCTGCGTGAACTCCGCGATCGAAAGGAGAAGGAGCGCAATAGCTAGGCAAGACAGGAGAACAGTAAAGGCAATGTGTCGACGTATGACTGGGAGACTGAAAAGCAGGTAGCGTCAATAAACTGGGTCGTAAAAGCTCGAAGCCACGGGGATATGCATACATGAACATGACTGTGATCATGAACCACACCATGAGGTATAATCCGAGAGCGTTAGAGAGTTCCTTGTCGTCAGAATAGGCAGCAAGGACACCAGAACCAGGGATGAAGATAGTAGCGTAAGACATCCAGAACGCCCCATACAATGAGAAGGCTGGAACGAGTGATTCGATAAGTTTCATCGGACAAGGTGTCCTGGAGCACATACCAGTTGCACCGAAGACGTTTCCTCGGGGAAACTCCCACATACCAGCTAATAACTGTACAAGACCCCCTGCAAAGATAGCCATTCCGACTATGACGTTGGGCGTGTGTATCCCGCGCGTGCCGACGTTGTACATCGAGAGCAGAAAAGTTGTACTCGCGAACGCAAACAATCCACTGTATGACGACGTGGTCAGACAGAGGACAGGGAGATACGTAATAAAGACACCTACGCAGGGCCAGGGTTGGCAATCCTACTGGGCGCTCTGGCGTAGGAGACGGGATCAGCTGCACGCGGACCATATTCGCTGACCTCGCTCGTCCCTTTTTCTTCGTGGCTGGTCTTGTTCATATCGCCGTACGTTAAAAGCTCGTGTCAGAAGTCGCAGAGAAGCAAGGAGAGAAAGATGGGGGGGGCTGGGTATTTATTCGCCTGGGGTCGAAGTCTGTGTCCTTCCGTTGACAGAGGGAGTAGGAAAGATCTGACCGATATGGGCGAGGCCTTGTCGAGCATGGGAGGCCAGATTTGATAGCATACGGCCTGGATGTGAAGACCAAGAAGCTTGCGTGTCACGCGTCTTGGCCTTGACCTTAAATGGGCCTCAGAAGTTCATGGGTGTACCGTTTAGGGCTCCCTTGACACACTCTGGAATCTTCGCTGCAATGTATCAGAGACACGCTTGCATGTGCTGAGATGGGAAACATCCAACGATTTGTGTCGATGAAGTCTAAAATTAGAAATGTGATTGTGAGAGCAATCTGCACGATGTTGGAGAAACTTGGAGTTTCCTCCACGGCTAAATTTGGTGTGAGGATGTCATCCAAATCCAGCCCTCGTATAAGCTGCAGCGAAACGTCGCCACAGCGCTGAGAGGGCAAACAGACCGTCGCGAAAAACCTTCCAGGCCTCACGGTCGTTCAGATAACGGAGATTATATATGTACGTACTTAGCACAACTCTAGGCCATAGGTCTGCACCTAATGACGCAAACTCCTGTCAGGCACCGTTCACACATCGAAGCAAACGGGAGACCGACAACGAGGATGCCGACCGCCGGCATGTACCCAAGCTCATGGATTATTCAAAGCATTTCTGGAAGTCCCCATGCCCATCATTGCGGGCGTACGCTTGGCTCTCCACGAACGCCTCGATGGTACATAGGCCGTCGCTATTAGCTCCACAAAACTCCAGCGGCTGCAACGCATCGTTTACCAATACGCGTACGAACACTTTTCCGTGGCCGCAGACCAGCTTCTCCGTCACCATACGGCCCGAGAACGGGACCATATGCGAAACTCTCCAGCTGCGTTCCAGGTTGGGCGATATTGGGTCTAACGATTCGCGTTGTTGGAATAGGCCCATCGCGGCATAAATGGCGATCATGGTATTGTCGTGCGAAAAGTCGGCATAGATGGTACGATTGAGGGGGAATGTTATGGGGGAGGTGTGTAGTGTGCGGTTCGTTTGGGTATTATCACGAACCGGTGTACCCGTGAGGCGCGCGAGAAGCTCGTTGATATACCCGACACCTTGGACAGGACCCAAAGAATGGCCATAGCTGCAGAATGCTGAGTTGAGCCATTACTGAACAATAGCGGCGTTGACGGAACGCACCCAGTACGGTAATACTTGTTTACATCGCCATAGTATGCGTACTGCTCAAACTCATCGTTGGAGAAGAGGTTGCAGAATGGACTAAGTTCCTCTAGGAATACGCTATCAAACGGACAGAGCGTTTGAAGGTAATACACGTCTGTTGGTGTCATGTTTGCGCCAGGTGCCTGGATATTTAAGCGCTGTGCGATAGGCGGACCGTATTCCGAAAGCCATTTCGATCTCTGCACGTCTGATTTGCCAGCATTGGGACACATGAGGCTACTGAGCGTGCTATTCAGCTAAACGGAAATAAGTAGCGGGTTGCGGATGAAAAGGATAACAAATTACCCCTTTTAACTTGGGTAAGATCACTGACAGAGTGGGATTGTGAACGTTGCGACTAGCGAACGAGAAACCTACGAGTTAGGAGTTAGAGAAGTGGGTATAACAAGTTCGATTAAGAAACAACCTGCTGTCCAGTTGGTTGCAGAGTCGATTACTCGTTGAGAGCTAGACGTTCTCACAAACGGCAACTGCTCATGGGTCACGAGGTGCTCATACCGCGCAAACTGTACCTGACCTGCGATTTGCGATCTAATCCACTTTCAGAACGATCCGACATATTCATACAAAACCAGAAAACGTACTGTCGAACACCCAAAGGAACAAGGTTCTCCTCTCCAAGACGGTAGGTATAGCTTTTGAGAAAGTCGAGACGCGCATCGGTATATTTTTCAGCAGCCAAGAGTTTGTTCACAGCAGTTTGAATCCGTAAGCCAGCCGCCGAAGTCGGGTATCGAGCCCCATGTCTCTGGATCTGGAAGCAAAATAACATCAATTTTAGAACAGAAAGCTCCAAATGTAGAGACTCACTATATTGGCCTTCCAGTGGCTAAATCAACAATTTCTCGAGGAGAAGGCAAGTTAAAACTTACCTGTATAACCTGGCAATGGTCCGGAACGCTCGTGTAACGTTCGACAGGGAAATAGGGCGAGTATTGCGCCCACTTTGAATGATGTTTAAATGGTATAGTAGCAAGGAAATCTTGAGTTTGATTCGACTCCGCCGCAACGTTAAGGGTATGTATGCCTAGGGCGCTGAGCGTGCTGCAAAGCAGAAGAACAAGCATACGTCTTGCGTGATGACTTCGAGGATCCCGGGAAGACATAGATGACTCGGAGGGTTGGATATCGACGTGTTCATCTTCCACTGCCTGGGCGTCATGAGACTGGTCAAATTCAGTAAACTTCATGCGGTGCATCGACAACGAAGGACTTTGGAAGTAGCTGCACCTAAGATGAGGGGTTTGGCAACGACTCCACGGTCTGAGTGTTACTTGGGCGGACACAGACGTTTCATCTTCATCACTGGTGACGGTAAGGGTAGATGCGGCAATTCGTGGCAGTGCATCAGTGTCAAATTCGACTTCAGATAAGATCAGCGGTTCGGGTGATGATAAGATTCATCGAAGCCGCATCCATCTGCTCGTGCGCATCAACCTGTAAGTAGTGCTACGTGTGGCCTTGCGGGAATGTTCCGTCCTTATAGTCTGACATGAGGGACAATTCCTTGAACAGCATTCGCGCAGATCACGAAATGAAAACATGCCAAACGCGAAGATGCCAACCACCAACAACATAGATCCATCCGACCGTAGATTATGCAAAACATTTCTCAAAATCCCCACTCCCATCACTGCGCGCGTACACCTGGCTCTTCACAAACGCCTCGAGCGTGCACAGTCCGTCCCTCCCAGCTCCACAGAATTCCAGCGGCTGCAACGCGTCATTTACCAATACGCGTACGAACTCCTCTCCACGGCCACAGACCAGCTTCTCCGTCACCATGCGTGCGGAGAACGGCACGAGATGCGAAGCCAGCCAGTTGCGTTCCGGGTTAGGCGATGATGGGTTCGGTGCGACGCTTTGTCGGAAAAGCCCCATCGCGGAGTAAATGGCGATCATTGTGTTGTCGTGCGAGAAGTCGGCGTAGATGGTGCGGTTGAGCGGAAAAGTCACGGGCGAGGCGTCCAACGTGCGGTTTGTTTGCGTATTGTCGCGCACGGGTCTCCCTGTGAGACGTGCGAGGAGCTCGTTGATGTACCCTACACCTTGGACAGGACCCAGAGACTGGCCGTAACTGCAGGTTCTGAATTTGGTAATTGTCAGACGCTAGGTAGAGTCAGGAGTGCGCACCCCGTGTTGTAATACTTGTCCAGATCACCAGAGTACTCGAATTGCTCGAACTCGTCCTCGGAGAATAGGTTACAGAATGCACTGCGGTCATCTAGATATACACTCTCAAATGGACAAAGAGAGAGTAGACTGAAGATGTCTGAGGCATCGAGGTTTGCGCCAGGTGCCTCCCGGTTTAAGCGTTCAGCAATAGGTGGAGCATACTCCAGCAGCCACTGCGAAGTCTGCGGGCTTGAATCACCACCGTTAGGACACATCCAATTATTGAGAGTGTTGTTCAGCTACGCAGACATTAATGGGGAGCTCTTAGCAACTACTAAAATAAAATGTACCTCCTCAGGGATGATCACTGTTAAGGATGGACTGTAGACATGTCGACTGGCAAAGGAAAAGCCTACAGTAGACGTGAAGTCAGAGAGGGTAGATCAAATTCGATGGCGGATAGAAAACCTGCTGTCCAATTCGTCGCTGATAATACCACTCGTTCAGAGCCAGACGCTCTCACAAACGGCAGTTGCTCGTTGCTAACTAGGTGCCTATACCGCCAAAACTGCACCTGACCCGCGAAATGTGATCTAGTCTTCTCGTGAAACGATGAATCACACTTGCGACAGTCTCCAGGGCTTACTGTCGGGCACCGAAGGGAAGCAAGTCCTCCTCTCCTAGGCGATATGTGTAGTTTTTGAGGAAGTCAAGACGCTCCTCGGCGTATTTTTCTGCGGCCAAAAGTTTGTTGACAGCAGCTACAATATTTGCGCCAGCTCCTGAAGTCGGGTATCGAGCTCCGTGTCTTTGTATCTGAAGAGAACATGATATTAACGTCAAGCTATAGGGCAGTGTTAATTTTGTATAACGCACTATGTTTGCCTTTCCGTGTACGGGTGAATAATGAGCTGAAGACGAGCTGGTACATTTGAAAGTTGAAACTTACCTGTGTAACCTGGCAATGATCCGGTGGACTTGGGTAGACATCGACCGGGAAATATGGGGAGTACTGCGCCCATGTTGAACGCGGTTTGTGCGGCATAGTGATCGTGTTGAAGTCTTGGGTTTGATTTGAACCCTCCGCAACAAGAAGAGTGTACATGCCTAGCGCACAGAGTGTACTGAAAAGAAGCAAAACACCCGTATTTCTGACATGACAAGATCGAGCACTTTGTGACGGATGGGTGGACCGGAGCTGTGGACATGTCAAGCCATCCTCGAACGCCTTTAGATCGTGAGACTGGCGGAGCTCCGGAAAGTACATGCGGCGCATGGGCAGCGAAGGGCGTCAAAAGCAATAGCACACGATCTTAAACGTACGACTTGCTGAAGAGTGGCAATGAACTGGGTGTCAGGTCCAAAACACGTTCACCCGGCGACGTTCAAATCACTCCAAGAATGCTGTTAGTCGGTCTCCTGTTACATAAGGTAAGGGTTGTCGTCGGCCGCCTCGTGCATCGTGGAGGCTCAAGGGACAAGGTCCGTTCGTCCGAATCCGACGGGTATGTTGGTGGTCCAGAGTGGAAGCCTAATTTAGGCTTCGGTTCAGCCATAGCCGATGCCGGCAAAGGCAGCCCAGACATCGTTCCAGCGGTCCGCGAGTCCCGATGCCATGCTTATTCCAAGCTTATAAGCCCGGATCTGCGATAACGACTTGTTTCGTGAACGCGTAGATATCTATCTATCGGGGTACTACTACACCAGTACCGCCACCACCATCACCACTAAGTAGGTCAACACAATTCCTGATATAATTTACGTGAGGTCTGGTCATCATCAGAAATGTCATTACATGCCCATCGTGAGATTGAGAATATTACGGAGGTGATCAGTAACTTCAAGAGTTCAGTATGTTTCGACGACTCGCTGGGCCATCGACGCTTTGATAAATGAGCCATTCGAGAGCAAGGGTCCCATCCATGTTACCATCGTCCAGATATTAGTGGGTGTTGTATACCACGCGTGGAGCAATTCTTCGATTATAGATCCGAGCCTGTACCATGATCCATAACCCGTCAGACAGCCTTCACACCAAGTACCAAATGGAAAGAGCCCACCCACCGTAAAATCCAAGACCGCCACCATACCTCCTATAACTCCGACCTAACAGGTTACGAGAAACACTTCTCAAAGTCCCCATTTCCATCCTTCCGCGCGTACGCCTGGCTCTTCACAAAGGCTTTGAGTGTGCACAATCCGTCCCTCCCAGCTCCACAGAATTCCAGCGGCTGCAACGCGTCATTTACCAGTACGCGTACGAACTCCTCTCCACGGCCGCATACCAGCTTCTCAGTGATCATGCGAGCTGAGAACGGCACAAGGTTCGACGCGAGCCAGTTCCGTCTTGGGTTCGGCGATGCAGGGTTCAGCGCTACGCGTTGTCGGAAGAGCCCTATCGCAGCATAGATGGCGATCATCTGATTATCGTGCGAGAAGTCGGCGTAGATCGTGCGGTCTAGCGGGAAGGTCTCGGGCGAGTTGTCTAACGTATGATTCGTCTGAGTGTTGTCGCGCACTCGGGTACCCGTGAGCCGTGCGATGAGCTCGTTAATGTATCCGACACCCTGGACAGGACCTAGAGGCTGTCCATATCTGCAGAAACCGCGATGAGGTAACTGGTATATACTCAGCTCGAGCCAAACAGACGTACCCGGTGTTGTAATACTTGTCCAGATCACCAGAGTATTCGAATTGCTGGAACTCCTCATTGGAGAACAGCTTGCAGAACGGGCTGAGGCCATTCAAGAACGCGCTCTCAAATGGACAAAGTGATAGGATGCTATATACGTCTGGGGCTGTGAGGTTTGCGCCAGGCGCCTGCTTGTTCAAGCGCGCAGCGATAGGAGGACCGTAAACCGATAGCCACTCGGATGTCTGGTCGTCTGAGTTGCCTGCGTTGGGGCACATTTTATCATCGAGAGTGTCGTTCAGCTGAGCAGAAATCAATGCGTGTTCGCAGCCAGAAAAAAGATGGAATACCTGCTCGGAGAGTATCACAGACACGACCGGGTTATAGATATGGTGACTAGCAATCGAGAAGCCTATGGTCGAGATGAAGTCAAATGATGCGTCAACTTTCGGCGATAGGATGGTACCTGTTGTCCAATGCGTGGCGGATGATACCACACGTTCAGAGCTGGAGGCTCTGACAAATGGCAGCCGTTCGTGGCTAACAAGATGCTCATATCGACCAAAATGAATTTGACCTGCTAGTTGTGATCTGATATATCATGAGAATGAGGCTATCCAAAATACGTCGACACCCACTGTCGAGCGCCAAAGGGAACCAAATCATTTTGCCCGAGACGATAAGTATAGTTTGCGAGAAAATTGAGACGCGGATCTGTGTATCTTTCAGCCGACATGAGTTTGTTCACTGCAGTTATGATCCCTGTCGAAGCTCCCGAGGTCGGGAATCGGGCCCCGTGTCTCTGTATCTGGAGTTATGAAATTGACGTTCAGCGGAAGAGTTTGTACGAGCAGGATGACAATACGTACTATGTTCGCCTTTCATCACAAACCTCAGTAGGCGGACAAAAGGAGGCGCATGTGAAACTCACCTGTGTCACCCGACAATTTCTTGGCGGGCCTGCGTACTCCTCAACAGGGAAATACGGCGAGTACTGCGCCCACAATGTGCGCAGTTTGAATGGCACAGATTCCAGAGTATTGCTCCGGTCCGAACTCGCCGCCATAAGGAAACCGTACATGCCTAGGGAACATAACACGCTGAGAAGGAGTAGACCACCCATATTCCTTGCACGACGACGAGCATGATGCGTGGGGAGTATATATGTGAGATCTGTGAGCTGAACTTCGGCCTCCTTCCGGTCGTGAGGGTGAGAGAAGTGGGGAAGTGTCGTGGGAGGCATGGGCTGCAGCTAAGAGTTGCTAGGCGGAACGGGCGCCAGAAGATATATACTCCCAGTAGCTTGGTCCTTGCTGGGCAAGGCCTTCATTTCGCACAGTGGCAGTAGTATAGACCTCGGTCTTACGACGCGAGACACGTTCGTCGACGCCATCGATGCCGTCACCGTGTGTGTTGTGATTGGGCGAGACTTCGGCTAAGCGCCTTTCCATCGCCTGGAAGGTAATTTTAGGGTTACGGCTATCGTCGACGGCTGAGCCCCTGTACATCGCAAGGTCGCGTTCAAGTGCAACGATCACTCCGAGTCCAATGGACAAGTCCAGTTTTCAACTTTTTTGAGGTGTGTACATACGTCACGTGCCACGGTCTTCCAGTATTCTAATAATAGATATCGATCATTCGCCGAGACTCATCCTCCTCCTCCTAAAAACTTGGGGGAGGTGCCGTCCTTCATGCATCATGTTCTGTTCTACGCACAATAAACAATCCATAAAAGTGTATAGCTAAAACACCATGTATTTGCGATGAATCACCCGCTGAATAAAAATCTTCTGATAACTACGTAGCAATTGAATTTCATAGGGAATCTGCAAGTGGGATCTCATTCAGCTGACCGTACGAATCCCAAAGATGACATTCTTACCAGAGAGGGCACGTAGAGCTGACAGTGCACCTAACCGAGTCGAAAGTATCGTCCCATCCAGGACCCAAGTCGGTTGGGCCATCGTTCCTGAACGCCAACAAGTTGCCGGTGCAATTCTCATCACTTTCAAGCACACGTTAATTTCTTCAATTTCTCGCCGAAGCAAAGCTAAACAAAATACGTGCAGGTATACGTAGCAGCAGACATTAGCCGTCCTGTCTTGAGTCGTGATGCTGGTGATGCTATCGTGGAACCCAGTTGGGAAGTTGTAGCACGTCCCGCTAGTGTATGCGATGTCGCTGCAGTTGCCCGAGAACAGCGGGCCAGTGCAGAAATGCAGAGTGCCATCGACGGCCTGTTTTCATGTGGATGTATCAACAAGCCGAATTAAGATTCAAGACGAGAGGAATGATGCGTACGGGAGCACGAGGCATAGTGAGCGCCATGGCTACGATGCCAGAAAGCAGAACGGAGGAGAGCGCAGCAAGTTTGGTAGAGATGAACATATTTGAGTACTCGAAATCTGTAGGAGATTGGGCACGATGAATAAAACGGCCGATGGCTACGTGGCTTTTATACATCGTCGGAGAATCGCCTTCATTTAGTCATTACGCAAAGCGGCAGCAGCGATCGGGAAACACTCCATTTTTGCGATAAAAACGGGGAAGCACCGATACGATGATAGAAGGAGGTTGGACAAGAGCGCCTGAATTGCTTATCCAGTGGTATGGTCCGGTATGGAGGTCATGAAACATACTGATATGTGAATATCTCCTTGGAACCCAGACTATGCTTCAAGCGAACCATCGAGTATCTATTCTGGGTGGCAAAGCGTAGCGTCCCGGATGCAGCTGAAGATGTCTGGAGGGGACGGTCAGCTCGCGGCGCTCGTCAGAAAAGCAATAGTTCTCCATCGGCCTGCGTCGCTCTCCCGAAGTCCCGGATATGATAGTAACACGACGGCGCACATACCACCCAGCGCGTAGTCAGGTCAGATGAAAGAGATTCGTTAATCCTAAGTGGTTTGCCTTCACCGGATGTTCTTGCCTTGTGGACCAGTGGCCCGAATCTATACGGAAGAGTCGGTCCATGACGAGATATTGCACAGAATGAAGGCAGAATTATGAACGCATTTGACTGGAACGCCGGGTACACCTAGACTCCCGAAAGCGGCTGACCTGAAATACACGCGCTGGGTGGGTTCCTGACACTAGAAGAACAGAGAACAAAGCGCCATACCCCGGATGAGGGAAGAAAAAACCGACTCGGACGTTTGATGAGGTTTGGATCCCGGACAAAGATCAGTAATCAACAGCTCGGTGGAAGTAGTCATGAACCTTGAGCTCGAGCCTGACTACGTAAGAGATAGCGGGGGGAAGGTTTAATGGAGTCAGGATATTTGCAACCTCCCCGACTTCAGTGGACCTTGTCGGTGCGTAGGGTTTGTCGACAGTGAGGGGGCCTGAGGTGACAAGCGAAGATTTCCAGGTCCCGACGAAGAAATGCTTCCGGATCGGCTAGTCGTGGTCGTACAATGGTTTGAGCTAAGCCTGAGCCATGTGTAGGTAATGTCATCGAGTCAACGGCGAGCATTCAACCATGATATAAGGAGCTCGAGTTTTGAGACGATATATAACGGTCCTGAACGATATGAATATACGCATTCGGTCATGGTCATGGCGGCAAGCATTTCGAACGGTGATTCCTCGGAGAGTTGGGGTCTGGAGTGGTTGATTCGAGGCAATTCGGGGTTTACTGGAGCCCGAACTTTGAACTGAAAGGATTAACATACGTCTCTTGAGGAGACTCGTACTCGGAGCACGAGCAACGCGGAAATCAGAACTGAGAGACAAGCTGAGACAATGGTGGGTGGTTTGACGACCAGCCATATCTGCCAGTGCGAAGTTACGATGATTTCGTTCAGCATGCCTGCAAGTACAAAACGTACCCATCAGAGATTCAAAAGATTTCGGTTGGCGTAGTGTAGGGCAGACTATCGAGCGATTCGAGTTTCCAACATCGTCAAAGTCGCGTAACGTTGCGTTGAAGCAGGTTGAAGCAATGAACTTGTTGATTTTCGATCGCTTCCCACGCCCTCGCTGCGGCCAAGCCTTCTTGAAGTCTACCAAGCCAACATCACCTGTGGCTACCACCAACCCATGATCACATCTCTCGTGCACTGCCCGTCGACTTCGAATGGGTCCGTCCTTTGATGTAGGGTGTTGTAGGTTACATTATATTGATCCCACATTCTGAATCAATAACTCACTGCCACTGGGACATGGACCTCCCCCCATCCTACGATAGAATTGACAGGGATGAGCATACAGGTGAACCAAGTACTAGTACTCAACCCGTCGATGATGATCTACCTACCTACAATGCGGTCTGGACATCTTCATCTCAAACCGGAGCGGAGTCAGAGTCGTCAAATATATCGACCTCCCGACGCAGAGATCCTCATGCAGCATCTACAACATTCCCCATAGGCGACCAGACGACGGAGCCGCTCGTCTTTGTTTCCGAGGTCAGAGGGCACCTAGCACTCTTGCATGCGTTTGCGACCCTGCGGTTGCAAGTCGACGCGTACGACATAACTGCGCAGTGGGCGGTCCCGTTCGTGCCACAGGACAAGGACATGAGATGGGCTTGGTTTGTGGGATTGGCTGCTGAGCGGTGACCCCAGTTCCTTGACGTTTCTTCATGACTGCGTTGTTGATGTCAGGGTCTCCGTTGTGTTCAGGTTCTCGGCATGGTGCAATACCTTGGGGGACCACGATGCGGAACGACCCGCTGTGGATTTCCTACCTCCGCTAGATGTCCTAATGGTCTGCAAGTCGTCTCCGCACACTCGGATATGCTGAATTATGGCCCTATATATAGGTATGGCATGCGTACATGCTCAATCCTAGGTTAGTTCTCTCCCTCTTAGATGAGCAGCGTAGTTTCTCATGTCCGCTAGATGGTACAGCGAAGACACCGTCAGAATCCCAGCACTGCGATTTCTAGCCAAGGTCGGACCCATATTTTCTTCCTCTTTGGTACGCTGCGTCCCATGTATTCAGGAATATGTTCTGAGAAAATAAGCCCTCAGTCTTTCCAACTGGAAAAGATTCTTGCATCTGAGCCCTCGAGCATTCGCCTTGCTTCGTGGTGTATCCGGACTTCAAGAGCATTCGATCCCTTTGAAGATGCCCTAATGCGTCCAACCAAGGAAATCCGTTGCCCAAAGTGTCGGCGCGCGATCGAAGTAGGTACGTGACACGAAACTCCATCTCTAACCCGGGCCTCGTGGTCTAAATATACTGTTGCCAGAATACATGAATGTCTTGGGTACAGGATATCTACAGCAAAGGTTTTCCGTCCGTTGCCCATCGTCTGGCTGCAAAAATGTCCCAAAGATCACGAAAACCATGCTCGGGTTGCGTAAGCTCGCTGAAGACTTGGTGCGGCAAGAGTCTGGACCAAGAAAATACCTGGCGTAAGACCCCTTCATATCTTGTTCCAACCCTTTCATATCCTGATACTGTATGGTAGAGGCACCCTCCGCACCCCTCAAAAACATCTCGATTTCTCAAATGCGAGGGTTAAGAAACTGGTCATGTCTCACTCGCGATTTTTACCGCCACCGGAGGGTACCACCAGTACGGAAAAATGGATTTCTTGCATACTGGAGAGGAACAAGTACCACCCGGAAAACATGCGAGCTGCGATGGCGGTCAGTATGCACGTGAAGTGTATACACTTGTGCGTAGTTGATCTCATGAATTCAGTCATCATCTGTTGACGCTGTGGGATAGGATAAGGAGGATATTCTCCGCATATGCTGATGGTGAGATGTTTTCGCTGGACCTTGTTGGTGCTGTATGTCCCTTCGTATAGCTCCGCGATTAGGCACTGAGCACTCCATTCATAGGTCATACGGCAAGGGACATTCATTAAGAAAATGCACGAATTGCGTTGGACGGAAGCAGGCTTCTTCAATAGCGAGATTGACGAGGTCGCTCTTCACCACGCGATTGCGCGTTACCATGCGTTTGTCGTCAAATTCTTCTTGGGCAGCTGGGTGTAGACATTGACCTGTCACCATGCAGATTTCTTGATCTTCTGGCAGCGTCACCGAAGTCGCAGTTTGCCCCAACGCTCGATATCGATCTTGTATGGCATACGCACCAGCTTATGGGACCGGAATACAATTCAGACTGCAAGACATATGTTGGCCGGTACATCGACCAGTGGGTTCCTTTTCCCTTCATCCTATCCTCTGTAGTTGTGACCCGTCTTTAAGCAATGACAAGATCGAAGAGGGCGTGTTAGCATCGACCTTTGAAGACACCTGCCGTGCATGGAGAGTAAGTTCCCCTTTACTAGCATACTTTGCTTCCTTAATGTATCTCGTGACTAATCTGGCAAAAAAGGACCGCTTCGACATCCCATATACGCATTGTGGTTGTCCAGTCCCTGGTGAAACCATCGGGAAGAGACTCTCCATCCTTCGTACAGCCCACTCCCACAGCAAGACTCCTCCTTACCTTGACCCACCCCTTCGCGCGGATCTCACTGCAACACATCCGAGCGACCACAACGCCGTCTTTCTCTTCCATCGGAAGGGCGCTGGCCTTGAAGCACAGAAAGCCCGTCGCGAGAAGTACAAGAGGCGACAGGCACGCGATGGGAAGGATGTGGGCACGAGACACGATCCGGCGTTCTTGGTACCAGTCCCGATGTACTTTACGTACCCAGCGGACATTTTATGCGCTGCAACGCCAGGTAACGTCGTGAATAACACGAGTGTCGGCGGAATCGGGGGGTGCGCTGAGGTGAGCTGTTTGTCAGCCTCTTTGAATGGTGTTTTGCTCATTTAGCATGACTACAGGGAGGTGGGTGTGCCGCTGCTGGGCCGGATCGTGGAGTTGGTGAGTCATACACTTTATTAGGTTCACTTGGGTTTATGTTGGGTTTCGCGTTTCAGCCGGACTTTGTTGGGTTGGGTGAGCGGTATGTCAGCCCGTTCCAGGCTGTGGCTCAGAGCGGCTGTGCTCAGTCGCGACAGCTGCAGTTATCTTGAAATAGGTGTAGTTATCAACGAATGAAACAACGTCGCGTGATTTGCGGGGAACCGCTGGTCGTCTTCCTGACGCCGTTGAACGCGCCGTATATTCTGGAATCTGTGCATAGGCAACGCCAAGTCTCTTCAATGTCATCGAAATTGCGGTTCGCCATTCCCGGAAGCGCTGTCAATATGTCGTCAACGATTAATTACGCGGCCCGCCAACTGCCTTTCGGAGCACTTCACAGCAGTTCTGTATGGGGTCGAATCACACCTATCCTAACCCCTTGGGCCTTAATCACTGATTGAGTTTTGACCGTGAGCTCACCTGGCGTCTGTCTGCTCACCGTCGACCAACCGGAGGTCTGAGTGCACAGCTAGGCTTTGCATTGGCAAATGGAAATTAGCTAGCTGCATGCTTCGCATCGAATACTCATACATATTATAAGTGGTGGGACTGAATCTATTCTTAGAACAGGAGCTATGCTCAAGTTGTGCTGCTCGGACTCCGCTATATCGGACTTCCACCATCAGCCATCATTCCATCATATGACATGTCCATTGTCGACTCTTGAAGTTGAAAGCTTGAGGGTCACTCACAAATGGGACCTTCGAGGCACCCACCGCTACAGCCTACATGGTCTCGTAACTACTTGCACTGCCCTACTATACTGTGCAATTACCGGAACCTCAATAAATAGCTTGGGTGTCGCTCTGACAAGGGCATCATGTCGGAAGTACCCCCCGCTTATACCACCGCTCAGGTCCAGGCTGCCCAGCCAGAGACCACCACCAGCACCAGCGCCAGCGCCCAGCCACCCGAATACCCTACTAACGACCCCCCACCCAGCTATGCCTTCCCCCAGACGTTCACCATCGGCAGCAACCGAACGAACGCGCCGCTGGTAACCAGTGACCAGGTCAAAGGCCACCTCACCCTGCTCCACGCGTTCGCTACGCTGAAAGCCCAGGTCGAGGCATTGGGCGCTGGAGCGAAGGAGGAGATCCCGACGATGCCGGATGATAAGGAGAGAAGGTGGGCTTGGTTTGTGGGGCTGGCGGTTGAGCGGTGGGTTTGGATTCCAATATGTGTCTGTTGATGTCGGTGGCTCATTTGTTGGCTAGGTTCGAGCTGTGGTGCGACTCGTTCGAGGTTGGGGATACTGAGAAGCCCGCAAAGGAATTCTTGCCGCCACTTGATGTCCTCATGGTGCGTACTCCGGACATGTCTACTCACTTGCTGAGTTGTTGACGAATTCGTTGTCATAGGTCTGGCATGCGTACATGCTCAATCCAGGGTTCGTCGTCTCCTTTGCAGATCTCCCAACGTGAATTCTCATCTCTGCGAAAGATGGTACGCGGAAGACTGCACCCGTGTACCCGCACTCCGACATCTAGGCCAAATCTCACCCATCCTCTCAATTTCTTTGGTGTGTTTCTCTCCCCCGCCGATTCATTTTTACGCTCCTGATAAGCTGCACCAGTCTTCGCCTGGTCTGGAAGAGATCTTATTCTCTGACCCCGCGAAAGCGCGGCTTGAGTCATGGCTCTCGAGAACTGACACGCTCTTCGATCCCCTCGAAGATGCGCAACGTAACACAACGCGCGAAATCCGCTGCCCCAAGTGCAGGTCGTCGATCAAAATATGTATGTCACACCCTCCTCCCCTACCAATGACCGCTGACACACCCCGTATCCCAAGTCTACATGAACGCAGAGGGCTCTGGGTACCTGCAGCAGAACTTCAGCGTCGAATGCCCGAACTTAAGTTGCAAGGCTCTGCCCAAGATCACGAAGACCATGCTCGGGGTGCGGAAGCTCGCCGAAGACCTGGCGCGGCCGTCCGGCACCGACCAATACAGATGGAGCCTAGCGTAAGCCTTGCACCATCGTCCTCCGCTCCGCCTCGTCTGAATTGATTTGCGATTGGCAGGGGTACGTTGCGAACAGCACAGACAGCGGCCGACCTTGCGCGCGGCAAGATCGTCAAGGACGCGGTGCTGAGCGGGGCGCGGTTCAAGCAGCCCGCGGACGCGACGCAGGAGGAGTGGACGGTCTCGATTATGGAGAAGAATGGGTATGATGCGGAGCAGGTGTACAGTGCGATGGCGCTCAAGATGCGTGCGAAGGGCGGAAATCTGTGCGTTCTCCTTGTTTAGTGGGAGGTTTGGGGGAGGCTGAATGGTAGGGGGTTGGACAGGATTAAGAGAATCTTCTCGGCATATGCGGATGGAGGCATGTTCTCTGTGGATTTGGTTGGCGCTGTTCGTCTTCCCCCTTTGGGTTGTCCAGGAAAGACTGTATACTGACGATGGCGCGTAGGTGATTCGCCAGGGGTCGTTTGTAACGAAGATGCACGATCTGCACTGGACTGAACCCAACTTTTTTGATACGAAGGAAGACGAGGTAGCCCTTCAACATGCGATTGCGCGTTACCATGCGTATGTCCTTTAACCCGTTTGTTCTGAAATACAACTCTGACAGATAGTCATGATTCAGGTTCCTGGACCTTATGACAACCTCCAGTGTGTCGTTCCACGTCCCGACACTCGACATCGACCTGGCGTGGCATACGCACCAGCTCATGGGAGACAAATACAACACAGACTGCAAGACGTACGTTGGCCGCTACATTGACCAGTACGTACCCTCGATCGCCGCATTCATACTCGGCCGCTAAGGGACTGTTCGCAGCGATGATAAGGTGGAGGAACAGACATTAGCGTCTGCCTTCGACATAACATGTCGTGCCTGGAAGGTAAGCCGTCCCTGCCTTCCTACGTTAGCACCCCAAATTAAACTCGCAATGCCGACAGGACCGCTTCGATCTCCCCTACACGCACTGCGGCTGCCCGCTCCCAGGCCAAACCATCGGCCAGCGCCTCTCCCGCCTCGTAGTCTCCTACACCCAGAAGCCCTCCTACCTCGTACCCCCACCACGCGAGGATCTCCTCGCAGGCACACACCCAAGCGACCACAACGCCGTGTTCCTCTTCCACCGGAAGCACGCAGGGGAGGCCGCGCAGCAGCGCCGTCGGGAGAAGTTCAAGAAGCGGCAGGAGCGTGAGGCGCAGGAGGCCGCGAAGGCTGCGAAGGCGAAGGGGAAAGGGAAGGCACGGAGTGGAGAGAAGGGAGAGAAGGCGGGGATGACGGCGGAGGAAAGGCGGCGGGCGGACGAGCGCGCGTATGGGCACGATCCGGCGTTTTTGGTACCGGTGCCGCTGTATTATGGGTATGGGTATGGTCTTGGGTGTGCGGCGTATGCGGGGAACGTGGTGTATGCGTCGAATGGGGGCGGGATCGGCGGATGTGCGGCGGTGCGTGTTCGATGAGGTTTGGACATGTGCGTTGTTTGGCTGATGACGTTTTTGTTTCGTACAGGGTGGGGGCGCTTGTGGTGTGGGCGGGGCATCTTGTGGTGGGGCTGGTACGTGGCGTTCCTCGTTCGGGTTAGGACGAGCTGACTGTGGTGTTTATGACAGGTGGAGCATGTGGTGGTGGGTGTGGTGGCGGTGGTGGCGGTGGCGGTGATGGCGGCGGTGGAGGTGGAGGTTGCGGAGGAGGAGGATGTGGTGGAGGATGTGGTGGATGAGGTAAGTTATCCAGTCAACGTAGTGGCGCGTGAGCTAATGTGCGATGTCATGCAGATTAGACGACCCATCTTGTCATCCGACTGTTATCTGTACACCATCTATGTAACATTTGCGTACCTGTACATTGTTTTCTGGATCGTTATGCATACGGAATCATGATTTATACCCAGGAATCGTCATCCAGCTAAACTGCACCTTGCACGTAAACTGATGTCTCAAATGCTATTCTCCCAGTACCACCCGCATCCTAAACATCACCATAGTCGTCTAGCTTCATCCAGACACGCTCTAGACGCGCCCAGGGAGACGGAGGTAGGCGATGCCAATGGCCCGAGGATTCACGGTTACGGAAGAAGGTGGCTGTTCTTTTTTTGGGTTGCCCGAACAAAACCGAGGCCGACGATTGTCTATATTTAGTCGATGACTCAGCTGCGCCAAGCGACACGATCAAGCTCAGGTGCGATCCGACACCCGCCCGATCCCGATGCTTGGAAAAACATATCTTGCACCTGTCTCCGATCATGTACTTCCAGCGCTCTACTTCCAGGCATTGCTAGAAGTCGATAGATTTTGAAACCGCACTATGACGCATTTATAAGTACCTCTGCGTTTATCTTCAGGAAAGATGGCAAGTGGTGGGGATGGTCCGAAGGGTCCCAAGCTGCTTTGTAGAAACAATTATTCAGAGCTTAGATGTATACTCGATATAGTGTACTGTGTTCTTCGAATGAAGGACGTAATGGATGGTTATATGATGTCAGTGCTAGAAGGATGGGTAGGCGACGTGGGTACACAACGAAAGGCAAAAGCTAGTAATACAGGACGTAATCATGAGGAGTCGTGAATGGGCTAGAGATACAAGTGGAAGTCGTGTCAGTGTAGTGTTTGAGTCCAATGCAAATGTCGGTATGCGAAAGTTCGTCAGCGAGAAGATCCGTCAGCGAAGGTCAACAGCAACGTCAGCCTGCCAAACGTCTTCGAAGACATTGCAGAGCGCCACGAGCACCATATGCTCGTATCGGATGCCGGAGGGGCCTAAGTGCCAGTCAGATGATCTCGCAGGCTCTGAGCGTGTTTTCTGTAGGACGAAGGTCGATTAATTCAGCTGTATAAGAAAGCGAGGGGGGTTGCATACCTCGATGAAACGTGCAAAATTCTGAGAAATCATCGCGCCAAGCTGTGCGCGGGTGACAGGTCCCAGTCCGGCGATGTTAAGCTCGATGCTGCGCGCCCATTCAACGTGCTCGTATCCTGGCCACTGCAAGGAAAGCACAGCATCAGCAAAGATGTACGACGAGGGAGTGAAATAAGGAAAACTAACGATGATGCGAAGTGTAATACGTGCGAGCCCAGTATGCGCGAGAACTACGTCACCGGCGCCTTGTATCATCGACGCAAGCGCATGTGCACTACGCGTGCTTAGCTCGCGCATCGGCACGCCCTGCTTCGAGTATCCTAGGAAGTCGAATGTGATCGCGCTGTGCACCTGATTCAAGCGTCCCGTCGCGTTGCGCCATTTCGAGGCGGGGGTGTAAGGCGGCTGCGGTAGGCGCCGGCGGAAGGGCGAAACGAAGGAGGATGCAGCTTGTGCAGCGGTAGGCTGCACTGCGCCGCCCAGAGAGGAGAACTGGGATTGGCGAGAGGAGGGGACTGGTGGGTGCAGAGGGTTGATATAAGACATTTGGAGTGGTGAATGTGTTGGGTGGGTGAAGTGGAGGCGTTGGTGAGCTGGGTACTTTGGTGAGGAATGGAGAAGCTTACGGTGTGTTCTTATATACTAGTAGCTCGTCCAGAGGTCAAAGAGGGAGCGGCAGGAAAGTCAAAGAGGGCATGCAAAGCGGGCATGCAAAGCGGGACGCGTCAAAGGTCAAAGCGCGAAAGTCAAGTCCCGGAACGAGCTCCTTGTCGAGGGACCTCATTCCAGCGGTTGCCCTTTATGTGAGTATATAGAATGAATGCTTCGAAAAGGCTTTACAGTTGTAAGGTAGAAGAATGGGGACCTACGCGGCGAAGAATGTGATGAAGAAAGGGGAGTACACCTTTGATCGAGTCACAAAGACCGTTCCGAACCGCGCAGCCATGGAACGACATGTAATCAGCAATAATCCAACGTGGTGAGGACAATATTCATGAATGGTGGTTCATAAGACGAGACTCTGCAAGAGAATGCCACATCACCCGGTTAACTTATATCGAGTTTCGCAGGTAAAGCCCAGGTCTGAGATTCAAGACTCTGTATCATGATCTTTAAGGGTCTGTTCGGCAACCAAACCTGGGTCAGGTTTGGGGTCAGGTTTGCTTACATAGACATCATGTGACTGTTCCGGAAACGATCGTGCGCGCGTCGCGTCGCGTCCATGTTTGCTTGGTCGAGCTTGCTTAGGAGTTTCGAGAAAATCTTAGAATTTATATTTTAATATCTTGCTGTTCACTTTTTCTTCTCAAACTTTTCAGAGTCAAAGAAAAACATTTTTAGTATACCGTTGCAAAATAAGAATTTAGAAATCCATGATAATACTCTCAGCGGAATGAAGCCGGGCTCAGAAAATGTTACAATTTAGGAGTTTTAAAAAACTCCGTGGGGAGAGAATCTTAAAATATAATTTTTCAATAGTTTCTTGCTGGCTTTGGCTTCTCAAATTTTTAGGCAGGACAAAAAAGCAAATATAGTATATTAATGCAAAATAACAATGTAGAAATCCCTGAAGATACTTTCAGCGGAATGAAGACGGTCCAGAAAGCGTCAGAATTTGCGAGTTCTAAATACTGCATCACATGCGCTCGGTCGTTTCCGAAATTGTCACCTGACGTATATGTAAGCAAACCTGACCCCAAACCTGACCCAGGTTTGGTTGCCGAACAGACCCTAAGTGACTACATGCCATAAAACCGCAGTCGCAAAAGTGGATCTGGGCTCACCATAGTCGCTCTCAGGTGTAAATTTCTTCAGAACTGAGCCCGACGGAGGATATGGTGATCACGATCAATTGACTACCATGATTGTACCGTGACTGTTGAACGAAGTCTATGTTGCAACTTGTTTGGATATCCCGCGCTACCGCACTTACCACCTTCTCATCGTTGCAATTGGGAACTGGAAGCCTTGAACTGTGAATCTGAACTTCGCGCAAAGATTGTTCGCAAAGGTCTACCCGTCTCTGGATCCTACAGGATGGGGGCGTATGTCCAATCCAGCAGTATTGCTTCATGCCCATCTTAACTTCCAGTCCCATACCCGTGAACGGTACAGAACACCATTGACCCGTGAAGAGCGTTCTAAGATGCGCATACTTGCGGCGTATGGGATCTCGGGGATCGATATATCCAGGATGTTGGATCGCAGCTCGCAGTCTGTTTACAAAATCTTGAGCGGGAGGGCCGGGAGTAGCGACGAGGGCGATGACTACGACTTTGTTGATGCAGAGTTTGCAGCCCCATATCCTCCTCTGATGACCGTGAGTCCTTCGACGATTGCTGCGCATGTCAGGTTAACAAGAACCTCCATCCAGATTGAAGAGGTTGATCTTGTTCCTTTGACTGTGCGTGGTCTGATATCGTCTGCAGGGAACGGAGACAAGACCATTTGCTAGTGCATCTACCTCTCGGTCGACAACAGGCTCGGTAGTACGTACTTTCCTCTTCTCGCTTCGTCTCCTGCAGAAACCAACTGCTTGTTGACGCCGCATTTCGGAAGGCTTATCTACCCTTAAAACTGGTACGAATTCCTGGTATGGTCCCGTAACACACATACACTTAAACATGTCATATAGGAAGATTCCAAGGAGCACAAGCCGCGACGGGACGGGACCAAGAAGGAAAACCTTTTGGCTACAATCGCTGTCACCAAGGTACGCCGGGATCACCCATCCTTAAGTCAGCGCGATCGCCGACATTCCATTCAGATGGAAACAACCTCTGGAAGCGCCCACACTAAAGCTCCTTCCGGTTCCACCTCTCGGACTCCGCGAAAAGGCCCGTACACGCGACGATCTCTGTCCCCTGGGGTAAGAGACAATTCAGATCTCGGGGATATGTGCGCTTATTACCATCAGCAGAAACAAACGCGTCCCTACGCGCTCAGAGCTGCTGGGTCTTCGCGTCATCGTGCGATACCTGTCCGTATGTCATATTTCTCACTTCGAATCCTGCTCATAGTCCTTGTTTCAAAGATTGAGATAGAATCGTCACCGGAGCCCGAGCTTGACGAGATCCAACCCCCGCTTCCTGACTTGCACCAATTTTTAGCAAACTTGGAGCACGATCTAAGTGACATCATGGATGCGCTCACTGAACAGGATCTAGGAACGCATGAGAAGCTTTTCGCGCTTGCCAGCTGGCCTGAGGACGAGCTGCATAGCCTTTTCAAGGAGGCCCTCCCCGAGCTAACGGTCGCCCAAAGGTTTATGCTTGTGAAGGGCATGAAAAAGTCTGCAGGGGTGTGACAGACTCGGACTGTATCCTTGCTTGTCACGGGAATGAACAACGATGTTGTAAGAGTAATCCGCGTTTGATGTATGTCGCCTGTTGGCTACGTGTTCTTAATAATGTATATGCCCGAAGGTGTAAAGATATCATCGTCTGAAGAATTAGCTCGATCGCGCCAAGGAGACTCAAATCTTGGCGTAGCATACCAGGTGAGCTTGAACCTCTACCTTCAGTTGAGTATATCACAATCAAGGATCTTATCTTCCAGACGGCTTGGGTTACCAGGTCTTGTTGGCTGGGGCTGTCTCAGAAATCAAGGATGTCGAGCAGATCCTCCTATTCGTCGGTAAGAGGGGTACTTGGAAGTTGACACCGCTGCGTCTCAGTTGACTGACATACGTCTATCGCTGTTATCTTGCCAAGCAACTCTCACATCGACCAAGTACATTGGCGCTCTGAGGTCTTTTCATGAGTACGATGACGTCGTCGAAGCGCCAACGTATGCAATTGAGAAAAGGGAAGGCATGATTGATACGGGGCCTGTAAACTTCACAAGACAGGTGAGCAAAGAATCTTCATTTCAACAGATGCCACCATCTGACCATTCATTCGTTGACACTGAAGTTGTGAAGGTCGTGAATGCCGTGAAGGACGTGAAGAATGGGATCCTGAACGAACTGCTCCATCACCTGGCGACCCTGACCGTGGACTGAGATTAATCATTAGACGACCACAGCTTCTGCTTGAGCTCCAGGATACCTGTTAAGAATGATCCTAGTACTATATCTGCGCAAACTGAATTGCGGTCACCATGTCGGCTCGACCGTCCTCTCAACTGTCCTCTCAACTACTTATCTATTCGCACAAAACGCTTCGCTCTGACGTCAACGCGCTACCAACAAGCTTCTTTGATGCCAGAAGTGCCGACGTCCTCGACCTCATGGCATCCCTTGATCTCCCTTGATTCCAACTTGATTTGGTGCTAAGTCTCTCTGTTCATTTCCTTTCCGAGGCATCCTGCTACCCAACTGCTGCCGGCGTCATGGCATTCGAAGGCCCATGTCGCCATCCACTGTCAGAGATCGGAACAGATGCTCGCCTTCTATCCCGCTAGTCTGCGCTACCCCGCCCACACTTTTACACCCCTTGATCCCTCCGACCACGAGCACCAAACTCCGTCGCCCGAACGCCGTCCAAGGAATCGGGCTACAGCAAGGAAGAATTCGTTGGCTGAAACCCTGCCGCCCGGGACCGCAGACTCCAAGGTCGGGCGCATATGGGCAAAAATATCCTCCGGGGCCGCTGAAGGCAACGCGACGCACAAGGGTATGCAGAGCCGGCACTTGATGATGATCGGACTGTAGGCTGACCCCGGTGTACAAGGGAGTTTCGTGATGTGATACTCACAACACTTCTTCCCAACTATCGGTGGGACAATCGGACGGGCATCTTCCTGACTCCTGAGTGCAGGTTCCGTGCGTAGTGTTGTCCTGTCATCACAAGTGGGCGTCGGAAGCAGTCGTGTCTCATGGCGGAATATGCAGGCCATCGCGCTGGGAGGTCCGGGGAGCAAGCTGCTGTCGTACTTCGTGGTTGGGCTGTTCATGCACTCGGTGATGATTACGCTGTGAGTAGGAGAAGTATTGCATGAGTAGCATTGTGATAACCGTGGGGTTTGTAGTAAGAGGGGAGATATCAGCTATGTATGGGCCCGTCTCGGGTGCTTTCTCGGTCTTCGGAACCAGATTCGTGTCTCCGGCGCTTGGGTAGAACCACCCTGGACCAGTGCGTCTCGTGCTTCTGTCAAGCCCCCAACTCCATTGACAGCGCAAAACCCCACGGGGCCTCTCCAACTTTCACGATGCTCAAGCTTTCATCGGCGGCTTCCCAGCGTTCGCCCAGACCTTCGTGTTTGCGTTCTATTCCTTTGGAGGAATTGTGCTTGTGGCGATCGCGGCAGGAGAGTCTGCCAAGCCCTATCGTTCAGTGCCCCGTGCCATAAAAGCCACTTTCTATGCCGATGTTGCTGCGTCACCGCTCACCGTGATGTTTATGCGCGCTGGTTTCGGCGCCGCTGTGCATGTCGTCGACGCCGTTCTCTTGACGGCCGTACTTATTGTCAGCGACGAACTCGTGTTTTCGCCAATTCCCGGTCTTGTTCTCGTTGGCGCGATCCGGACAGGCGTCCCGTGTATTTGCAGGCTGGGCGACAGGTTCCTATCGTTAGGATGGCGCTCGCGTTCGCGTGTCTGACGACAGTCCTGACTATGATTTGGGGCGAGGGCATCGTGTTCACCTGGCTCCTCAACATCACTGGTATCTCAGAGCTGCTTGTGTGGACGAGCATTGGGGTGATCTCTTCGCGGTTCCGACAGGCATACACGGCGCGGGGCCTGTCGCTTGTAGACTTGCCTTATCGACAACCTCTGTATCCCATACTGCCTGTTGGCGTGGTGATTCTGGGAACGCTTATTTTATCGCACAGGGGTATTCAGCAGTGAGACAGGCACCGTTTGAACCGAAGGTACGAGGAGAGATAGGGAGAGAAAATGTCTTGGCGCTTCGCGAGGTCTAACTAACAGGACGCGTATTCTTTCTCCTTTAGAATGTTGCCGCCACGTATATCGGGCTTGCGCTTTGTGTTGTGCTTTATTCGGTGTATACGTTATACGGGTACAGACAGCGTAACGCGCATTTCGTACCGACCTCCGAGGTCGACTTCGTTACAGATGCGGTCTGGAAACCTGGGGAGGGCGCGGCCATTCGAAGCCATTCGAGCGCAGGATGAAACCGAGCATGAAAAGCCATCTGGTCGGAGAGCAAAGTTTGTAAATTGGGTCAGGAGGAGCGTATATTGACCAGATATTAAAGAATCGAGGCACATAGAACTAGGCACCATACCTGGGGCTGGTCGGTCAGACCCACGCCATAGAGATGTGGTGGACCATGTGGAGCACCACATATATCTGCTGCATCATGACCTAAGCGATCAAACTCCTGTTGTATGGACATCTCCATCACACCTGGAAGTGAACAGCTGGCAAAAGAAGTTCCTTCCGGGAGATCTGGGGATCTTCGCAAGAAGTATGTCAGAACGTGGCTTGGCAATGGGGCTTTCGATGTGGGAGGTTTCTTCTCACCCCGCCGAGGCCGTGTAGGTATGCTTGGTTTTAAGTAGTTTAGAAAACGAGGCCAAACAACGGTATCTCATGATCCGAGCATTTTTTTGCCGGCCTTCCGCCACCACCACAAGGTCGCACCGAAGCCGCCATACGATTTTCAATTGATCAGCCTACGATCGGTAGGGAGCTGTTCTCACGTCCGCCACCCAATCCTCGCTGTTTAGTATACCCAGAATCACGGACTTGCTTGCCTGCTTTATCTCAACTCGACTCACGAGTCATACCAGAGGGCTTCGGCCGTAGGAGGCTCCCTTTAGCCGTGGCGTATGTCTCAGCTCCGACGGGTAGGTGTACGATTCAATCTGCCTTCGAGGTGGGGACAACCCTGTAAGGGCGCTCCAACTTTATGGACATTCACGCCCGTAGTTTGAAGTCCATGTGGAAGGATGACTACCGGCTTGAACGGGGGCCCCTTCACAAGATAGACCCAGATCGGGGGAGACTGACTTCCGAATCGAATCAATCTCATCGGCAATCGTTTTTGCCATGCCAAGAAAAAATTGCGCCATGTGCACCCATCTCCCCTCATGTGTCGAATCGAATTACGAATCTCCTTCCAGATAACGACAGTTTATAAGAATGTCGGGTGTTCGAATTTACCCTCTATCCGGAACGTCCACCTCTAGCCATGTCAGTGGAGAAGGGCAGCAGCGACAAGGACCTCGCCCGCGTCGGCTCGCTCGACGAGAAGCATCAATTTCAAGGTGAAGCTGATGGGTCGAGCATCATCGCTGGCTCCGAGGGTGTCACCGAGCATGAGCTCGCCACCTTGAGGCATGTCGCCGACCGTCTGCCTTACACCGCCTGGCTCGTCGTCATCGTCGAGTTCGCCGAGCGGTACGTGCTACTCTATTCATTAACCCTTCACCCCCCTGATCACCTCCCACAGATGGACCTACTACGGCACGACGAACATCTACAACAACTACATTCAGTTCAATCTCCCCGAAGGCTCCAGGAACGGTTCCGTTCCCAAGGCTCTCCGTGGTGGTAACGACGTCGCTGGTGCTTTGGGTCAAGGTCAACAAAAGTCATTCGCTCTCCGAACTGTACGTGCACCCTTATCGCCCATTTTTACCTCCGTCTCACGATGTTATCCAGTTCAACAGTTTCTGGGTTTACATCACTCCCTGGATTGGTGGTATCCTCGCCGATACTCTGTGGGGGCGATACAAGACCATCATGATCTTCTCCATCGTCTGCTTGATCGGTCACGTTATCCTCGTCGCGTCTGCATCTCCCGCCTCTCTGGAAAATGAGAATGCTGCTTTGGGACTCCTCGCTCTCTCTATTCTTGTTATGGGTATCGGTGCTGGGTATGTAGCGCATGTCATGATATCGGCTTCCCCAACTTATTGTTCGCTTTTCCAGAGGTATCAAGGCTAACGTCTCTCCCATGATCGCTGAACAATATACTGGCAAGCTCCGCAAGGGTGAGCCGCCATCTCCTCGTTGTGGAGCCGCGTCTAATCATCGATTTGCCCATCAGAAACCCTCCCCTCAGGAGAAGTCGTCATCAAATCGCCCGCTGTTACTATCCAATCTATGTACCTATGTATGTTGCCCTTCTCTAGGTCTAGACATGGAGCGAGCTGACATTTTCTTGACTAGGGTTCTACGCTGCCATCAATCTCGGTTCTTGCGGTGCTATCTCCGCGTCATTCCTTGCTCGCGACAACGGTTACTGGGTCGCCTTCCTCGTGCCCACATGTCTGTTCATGTTGGTCCCCCTCGTCCTCCTTGTCGGCAAAAAGCACTACGTCCAAACTCCTCCTCGTGGCTCCATTCTCATTGAGACCTGCCGTGTCATTGGCTTCGCCCTCGGCCCCCGCTGGTCCATGAACCCCCTGACCGTCATCCGCAACATCAAGCGGGACGATTTCTGGGATCCCGCCAGGCCCAGCTACTACGGCGAAGGACAGGTCCCCGCGAAGATGACTTGGGACGACGAGTTCGTCGGTGAAGTCGGCCGTACCCTCAACGCCTGCACTGTGTTCCTATTCTTCCCCGTCTTCTGGCTATGTGAGTAGCCCCTATCTTTTCGATGCATCGCCTGATGCTTACATGGACTCGCAGGCTACTCGCAAATTGACGGTAATCTCGGAACTGTCGCTGCTGGCATGACCCTGCACGGAACCCCCAACGATCTCATCCAGTTAGTATTCTACGCATTTGCCACAAAGTAAACGACCAAACTGACAACCCGACTAGGAACTTGAACCCGATCTCCATCATCATCATGATCCCCATCTTCGACCGCGTCATCTACCCCCTCCTGCGCAAGAAGAACATCAACTTCAGCCCCATCAAGCGTATCTACACCGGTTTCCTCGTCGCCGGCCTCGCCATGGTCTACGCCTCCGTCCTCGAGAGCTACCAGAACAAGCTCACCCCTTGCAAGGGCGGTCCCTTCGACAAGCAACCCGCTGCGTGCGAGATCGACGGCAAACACGTCGCTACCCCTCTCAACGTGTGGATCGTCGCCGGCCCGTACATCCTCGTCGGTATGGCTGAGATCTTCGCGTCCATCACGTCCCTGGAGTACGCCTTCACCAAGGCACCCAAGCGCATGAAGTCCGTCGTCATGGCGTTCTCCCAGTTCCAGACCGCTCTGTCCTCGGCGCTCAACTTTGCCCTCGTCGCGGTCAACGTCGAGGAGAAGTTCGTGTGGCTGTTCGGTGCTTTCGCTGTCACTTCATGGATCGTCGGCACCATCTTCTTCTTCACGTACGTTTCTTCCCTTTTTTTTATTCGTTCGCGTTCGGGAACTGACCTGTCGTGTGTAGGTTCCGTGGCCTTGACAAGCGTGAGGCTGAGCTCAACGCCATAGGACAGGGTGAGGAGCGTCATGGGTTCCAGGACGAGGCGGCGGAGACCACCACTGGTGTGCAGAAGGTGTAATTATTTTACGTACATAACGGCTGTCTCTGTTTCATGGTTTTGGGTTCGCTTCGCATTCACGCTCTATCTAATACCAATCAATACCACGCCCCCTTTCAATCATCGAGTGTTAGGCTATGCCGTTGAAGATACGTGAGGAAGTTGGAGATAGGCTCGTCGCGTGATGATGAAATGTAGATATGGTGATCGATGATGGAGATGCTCGTCGCATGAAATGTAGATATGGTGACCGATGATGTTTTATGTACATCATCATCGTGATTTGGGTCACACGGTGGAGCATCGTCCGATTGAAATGGAGAGCGGCCTTGGAGCCGTAATGCAGGTAGCTGAGGATGCCGAGGACGGAATCTGGTGGAAGACGGTGGGAAAGACGCAAAAGAATCCTCAAGAATTCGATGACGGCCAATGACGCGCCGCTAGATTGCTCGGAGAGCTGGGCTGAACAGAAAATGCGAAGCAGCGTGTATAGGTTATGGGAGCCATTAAATAACGTCGTAGTCTATATACAGTGAAAGATACATGGGAGGAGAGAATTTTATGCATCATCATCGCCTAAGGAGCAAAAGAGAGGTGGTCACGACACCCGCGAGCCCACCCAACACCCCAACGACCGTCCATCTGGTGTAATCGACAAAGGGGCCTTGAGAAGGCCCGTAGGGATCGGGAGCGAGGCCACGGAACGAATACAGCACAATGCCTGTGATGAACGCAACGATCGAGTAGGCCAAGAACACCAATGGCAACGAGAACACCACGCTCCGTCTCTGTCATAGCGCAGCATCATTCAGCGAAAGATAAAAAGTCAGGTATGGGAAAGGAACATACCGAAAGCATCGTCAACCCCTCACTGGCTATATGCGATACTGGATTTTCCAGATCGGCTTTATACCTAAAGAGTGCGACGAGCGTGGCGGCCATGGATATGGCTGCGAAGAGGATCGCGACGAAGCCCGCGACGCGCGCGAAATTGTCCAGGCCTGGCAAAGAAAGGAAGGTCACGGAAGCGCTCAGGACAATTGCGGCCTTTCAGAGAGGTCTGAGGTTCGGCGGCTGAGGAGGGAAAGGAGGGGTACTCACAACAAGACAGGTGCATGCACCGACGATGAACATGGGCCCGGCGGCGCTGCGCATGCCGCTTTCTTCGTCGAGGTGGTAAGGGCGGGACCGGTCAAAGAAGATGTAGGGGATCCCGAGGCAGAGGCAGGAGATGAGGAAGTCGGTGAGGGCGCGGTGGAAGGGCCGGCGGTATTTGGGAAGACTGACGTCGTGCTGTCCGACGTCGGTTGGGAGAGGTTTGTTGGGACGGAAGTGTTGCTGGCGCCAGTGAGCTATGCAAATTGTAAACAGTCTGTTCTGTCAAGCACTTGTTCACCTTTACTCACCAACTCTCAAGAGGACCCGAGAGACAATCCGGGTATGGACGACGGTTTGCAGTCCACCTTCATTTTGCTCTGTGCGCGGATGTCATCAGTTTTGTGAAACATTCTAGAGCAGTAAACAGCCTCACCGAACGATCGGAGCAACGACATGAGTTCCTGACATTCTTCCTGGGTGAACGGTGCAGGAACCGAGCGATGCGAAGGAAGCAAACGGTCTAATAGAGACTTGAGCAACCACAACCAACGACCGACACCCAAGCCTACTCACCAGTCCAAGCCCACGTCAACACGTCCGTCGCCTCGACCCTTGCATTCGGAGGCAACGCAGTATGCGCCGGGTGAGCCTCCATGAACGACCAATATCTATACTCAATATCCAGCTCTGTCGCAAAAAAGTTCAGAAGGCGTTCCCAACACAGTCAACAAACCCATTGAACTCACGATCATCCAGATCCACCTTCCACTTTCCACTATCCCCACTATGCGCCTGATCAACCGAGACCATCCTCTGCTTATGATTGACCCAAAACCTCGCCGGCTCAAACCTCCCCTTCCCCTTCCCCTTCCTCCCCCTCCCCCTCCCCCTCCCCTTCATAACCACACTTTCCCTCAACCAAAGCTCCATCCCCTGCGGCGCGCCCCCACAGTCCTTATGGTCCTCGAAATACGCACTCAGCGCCTCCAGCGTCCTCTCCTCGCGCAAATCCAGGTCCGCCGTCACCCGCCGCGTGGGGTGCACGTAGTACACCGTCCCGTCGGGGAGCTGGTACTCGAGCCAGCCGAGGTCGTGCAGGCGCGGGCCGGTGGGTGTGTGCTGGAGGGGCCATTGGACGGAGGAGGTGGAGACGGCGAGGGCGGGGGCGGGGCTGGATTGGGAGGAGACATTGACGGCGTTGTAGGAGGTCGCGCTGGGTTGGAGGTAGGAGACATCCTTGGGGGAGCTGGGGCGGGAGAGGAGAGGGCGGGTTTCGCTGCGTACGAAGGGTGGGCCTGTTAGGGCGGGGTGTGGGAAAAGGTGAGAGATGGAGAGGGCTTACTCGGTCTCGTAGGGGCCACCGTTACTTTCGCGAAGACTTTGGGTTGATGGGAATTCATGCAAAGATCTGATCGAATTCTTAGTTAGGCGTCGTTCCCAGGACATAGTGCTTGGATACAACTCACTTGTGTAGAATTACCTCATGCACCGGGGGTAAGGGCATCACCACGCCTCCAGCCGAATCCTGTGTCCCACCAGGAGCTCGCTGATCTTGCTGCGATGTGTGCGGCCTACGAACACAGCGGTGAGCACACGCAAGGTATATCATTGACTCGCTTGACATACTGTGGCATCGGTGGTGCCGGCTGTGACACTGTGATTCTAGGTGCGATGGGGTCCGCGAACGGATTTTCCATCGGCATGCTACGAAGGACCCGTGAGTCAACATTCGCACCGCTAATACAAAGATAGAGACGCACCGAATGCTGCTTGCCGTGCTCGCGTTCCCGTTCATACCTCTCTTCGATTCATCATCAGGCCCGTGGGCAATGCCTCCCCACACCTCTTGTCCAGAATGGTAATCAAACGGCTGGAGAGGATAAGCAGGAGCAGCAGGTAAAAGGACTGCAGGCTCTGGTGCAGGCGTGGGCATCCGAGGCGCCGGCATCTGGGGGGCGGGCTGAGGCTCCTCGTCATCAGGAGCTGGAGTTCTGGGACGGAAGATCTCTTCCTGCTGAACTTCGTTGGTCTCTGGTACAGGCTCCACCGGTGCTGGTACACGAAACACATCCTCGTCATCATCGGCCTGCCTGTATTCCCCACGGGGCTGGGCCGTCATCTCCGGGTCCTCGAATGGCTCTTCTTGGACTGGTATGTCGAAGTACGAATGCACGCCCGCGCCGGCGAGGCCTGGTGGTGGCGTGACTGGTTCTGGGGTAGCCGGCTCTGGCAGAGGCTCAGAGGCCATAGGTTCTGGTGTATATGGCACTGCGACAGCCTCAACCGGTGGGGTAGCTGGCTGTTCAGGTTCAGCAGCAGGCGCGGTCGAATCGTGCCCATCGTTCGAGTCCGCCTGAATGAAAGACGGGTCCCTGATAGTCACCGACTGGGGGAGCTCGTCCGGCTCGTCGGTGAAGCCTCCTGGTCCTACTGCAGTTGAGTCGATGAGGGGCGGCGGGGTGTACTCCTGGACGGGGGACGTCTGGGTGATCTCCGGTGCAGACTGTTCGGGTTCAGTTTCATCGGCAGGGGAAGCGGTCACGGGGAGCTGTGCTAGTGGAGACGGATCGAGGGTGGGTGCGTCATCGAGATCTTGGGATGCTGCGCGCTCGCGTGCCGGGGACTCTGCGATGGGACTGGGTTGAGATGGAGCAGGCTTTGGCGGGGTAAGGGTAGTCGGTGCTGTCGCAGCGACACCCTTTATGGAAGTGGAGTCGGCGTCCCGGTCAGACGAGGCGATGGAGGGTGTGCTGGGTCGTGTGACAACGAGGACGGAGGATGCACGACGCACAACGCCGCCCATTCGAGCCCATCTTGACTTGGAGGGGGTGGGGGTAGGGGAAGGAGTCGGGGAGCTCATAGTAAGTTAAGGTGGAACCAAATACGACGCTGGACTATGTTTGACGACAACTGGCAATGAGAGTTGAAAGACGTGTTGAGAGACGATGGTGAGATGTGAAGAAGCAGCGGCGATTCATCTTCGCATTATCAAGGACATGCCAGGTGTTTGCATCGAGGCCAGGGAGCGGTTATCCCACCACACAGGGGGTGTGTCGATCAGCTTCCAAGCCTCGTTTTCGGCCGGAGAAGGCTGGATTACCCGCAAATCACAATATCGGTTGGCATTCCCAGCGTCAACCGAACGAACCGTCGTGGATTCGGGGGGAGAAGAACAAGCCCCAGCGTCTACGTACCGCGACTAGACAAAGAACCTGCGCAGTAACATGAGGCAATAGACGTTTCGAAGAACGCATGTTTGATCATGATTAAAGCGCGCCTGATCTCCATGTCCTCTGCAGGGCCGAAGTCTTGTCCAATCGAGGGTAGAAAGGCCTCGTTGCACCTGTTACAGTCGCAGTGTGTCGCGTCTAGAGTAGCTGCCTCGAGGCTGCTGCCTATTGGAAAACTCGGCCTGTTCTAGTTGTAAGCACTTCATAGAAATATATGCAGCGGTATCCGCACCATATACAAGGCTACAAGTAGCCCCATTCCATAGTCCTAATGCCGTCGTCGATGTTGAATATCAACTTGCATTGACATGCACAGCCACCGATCAAATCGCAAACTCCGACCTGGTCAAGATACAAAAAACCCATTACGATTGAAGAGGTCCGCGATTGGGGCAGCGAAATTCTGTTACATCGATTACTTAGGGTGTATCGACAAATTTCCCAACTTCACAAAGTGAAGCGTGACCTAACCGAATTACAAGGCTGAAGAGTCCGAGAAGTCATCTAGGATAGCCTTAACGTCATCGACGGAAGGTAGCTCCAACCCAGCATTCACAGAATCCCTAAACGCTTCACGCGAAACAATGTTCACATTCCCAACAGGCCTCTCATCATGAGGCTTCTTCGAAGCAAAATGGGCCATGACGCGTTGTATGGATGGGCGGCCAGCAGGGTTTCCACTCCAACACACCTTCATCAACTCCCAATGGGGTCTTGTAAGCCCCCATGACCGCCATGCAAGACTTGATGCGGGCGGTGGTGACGGTGTTCCACCTGTCTGAACCTTGCGCATGACTGCTGGATCGCGAGGTATTTCAAAGAAGGGAACATTGCCTGTGAAGATCTATGAAACAAATCGTCAGAGAAGACTCGCGTAGGATATGATCGTCGTACTTCGTAAGCAACACAAGCAAAGGCATAGACGTCGCTAGACATGCTGTTGTAGACGATATCGTCGGTCTCGACATCAAATAGCTCCGGAGCCTGCCATCGGACAGAACCTCCCTTGGACCCAGCGGAGGAATTGGAGGTCCAGTGTAGGATATTTGTATCTGACACCGAGGATAGCCCGAAGTCAGCGAGGCACGCTCGTCCCGACTCACTGACCAATATGTTTGCCTGCAGGATGTGTTAGCTAGCCGAGGAATAAGAACGACTTGGGAGGAGAGAATGACTAGCCCCTTTCAAATCTCCATGTACGATGTGATTCTCATGGAGGTATCCAATGCCAGAAGCCACATCCAATATCTGAGAGGCCAAAGCATGAGGCGAAGAGCGACACATCGAATGCGAGGAGACTCACGAGTAGAAGCCGGTTGGACTGAGGATGCTCTCGCAAAAAGCTGATGACATCACCATTTTCCATCCAGGGCGATATAAGGCACAGTCGTGTTGTGTACTGGTAGAGCCCAAAGATGGGAAGGAGGTTAGGGTGCGATAATTGGCCCCATAAAATAGCCTCCGCGGCGAATTTCTATTGAGGTTATGGTCAGAGGAGAAGTAATGCACGAGAATAAAAATGTGGACAGGGCACCTGTAGGAATGATGCGACATGAGATGTTTGATAGAGTCGGACAACCTTCAAGCACACAGTCTGGCCAAGAAGCCGTCCCTTATAGATATCGGCAAAGCTTCCTGCAGCAACTGGATGCTCGCTTGTCAACTCGACGCCCTTGAGATTATAATACGTCGGATATAGGCCCGCACGCTTGGATAGCCTCTGCATGGCGACGAGTAGATTCCGCCTGAACTTGGCACTTAGTCCAGGTGTATCCAGCAGCTATGAAGTAATGTTCAATGATAAGCAGCGAGCTTGGATTTAAAACGAAGAATCACCCACCAGCTGAAACGTATCAAGCAGCTGCTGTGCCTCCCTATCGCGACTTCCCAGTAGTCTTTTGTATTCATTAATGTTCTCAAAAACGTCCTCCAGGCGCAGTATGACCCCCTTCAGGTTCTCGGGAGGCCCATCCCCAGGTGAGTCGTGAATCACAGCATCTACGATAGAATCATCGTCCGGATTTGTCACCTTCAAGGGACCAGGTGAGGTACGTTCGGCTGTGGATCCTTCTACTCTGACGGAGATTGACCCTGAGCTTATGGTCCTTCTGGAGGATATGCTGGGTAAGCGAGAGCTCGTGAGTCATCCAACTGTGGTGGGGTCCTGCCGGACCGACCTGCGACGGGATCTTCTACTGCGGCGTCGGCCACGAGAATATTCATTTGATGATGAGGATGCGCTAGACGAGGATGGACTGGTTGGGATTTGAATGACTGGTGGTCCTCCGTAGCCGGCAGGGATGACAGGAGGGAAGTTGTATTCGCTACATAGGCAGGAGTAATTGTAAATGCCGTGTTATAACCATATTGAATATGCTCACTCTGAGTCTGACAGACTGGGTGGTATGACGGGACCAGGGCTGGAAAGGTGTTTAGCACACATTGGTCAACAGAGGATCGCTGACACGTTCATGACTACTCACTCGTAGTGCCCGCTGAGCATATTCAGAAAGGATTCAGTTAAAGATACGCTGCATACGAAAGAAGCATGTCGCAGTCGGTACTCACGGGTGGGGTGGTAGTGAAGGGTACGGTATGAAGCCGGGTGGGAATTGTCCTCCTTGAAGTTGGCCGCCTTGGGGAATCATGGGTCCAGGATACGGATATGGTACGAACCCAGGTGGATATGGGCCGTTAGAGGGCGTGGATCTGGGTTGGAGTGGATCGGAGATCCTAATAGGGAAGAGGCACCTTGTACCACTTACGACGAAGGGGCTGTCTCGGTGCGTGTGCCTTTGAACATTGAAGAGGCACGACGCACGGCCCCGCCTATGCGATTGGACCATTTTAACTTGGAGGAAGTAGGACTTGGAGAGGGTATATTCTGAAATTCTCGAGTCCTCGCTGAATGCAAGTCAGCGGCAGCTCGTAGCGGTATCGGTGCAATCAGGTGCCGTCGGGGGGTGGATGGGAGGGCGGGGCTGTTCATGGATTCAAAAATCAAGGAAAAGCGTGCGAGGGTTCACGATCCCATGACGAAGAGCGTGTATGTACTAATGTAGGCGTCGCTATCGAAGACATCAGAGCCTGAGTGTGGCCTCGTTGCATTCTAGCTGTCCATCAAATTTGATTTGCCTCGAGGCCAACTCGAGGCTTCCGAATTTCACCAGAATTATATTCTAAAAGTATTCCATTCAGTTAGAACACAGGGAATATCCATGTCCATCCCATACCCACAGTGATAAGCCAGCTATCCTGCTCGTCGTCGTGATCGTCGTTGAACCGACTCAGCACCGCCACCGATCACCTGGACCTTGAAATAGTCGCCGTCCCTGTTTTCGGAGTGCCGTCACCACGGTGAGTCGTGACGGGTTCTACTACTCTGCTCCGACTGTTCATTTCGAAATTCGTAGATGTCCTGCTCCTCGTGAAACATCCTCCAAGGACGCGCCAAACGTTACCCCCGACCTCCCCTCTACTACCATCGACCCAGCCTTTGAGGGAGTAGGTCAAACAGCTCGTGGAATCGTTCTTATAAGTTGAAGACAGGACTGAGGACGTAATTATGACTTGACCTCAGGCGCTTGAGAAACCTAGTGGCCTATCGCCAACTCTGGAATTCCAGGCCTAAGAACGAGAAGTGCGGCGGTCCTGAAATAAACACTCAAAAGTAGATGTACATGACTTAGGTTCTTGCCAGGTGCTCATAGCTGTTTACCCAGGCGTGTATACTAGTATACAGCAGTTATATTCAAACGAAGCAAGGGTTCAAATATTAATCTCGAAGAAGGGCGAGCGGGTCAAAAATGCGCCAAACCTTACCACGTTTCCGCTCACCTTGTAGTGGGGCGCCTTTACCGACCGAGAATTTGAAAGGATGAATCTATGGACTCGGATGTTCCAAGCTCCCTGCATGCAGAAACGACCGACTCGGAGGACTGGAATAGTTCCGATGGCGGAAATTGCCGATCTCTGATCCTCATGTCACTTGTCAACGTTCACCACGTTCTAGGGCGCCCAACGTTCAATGGGCGCTCCAATTCTTTGCCGGATCTAGCACGTTCTCCTCAACCCATCCAACGGCCTTTGATCTCAGCACTCTAGGCAACCAAGCGTTCTCATACTTTCTCCGATGGCGGCACCCCGAATTGATGCTCAGACAGATTTCCCCTGCGCCTTCCAGTGTACATCTGGCGAGTTCTTATTTGGGCAGATGCAATGCATCATGGAAGGGATGAGAAACGATTCTCATGATGGAATGTACGTCGCACTTTCGATGTTATATCGCTCTCGACGCTTAGGTTTCAAAAAGCAATGGTCCCACACCTCTCGAGCAAGGCGGCACCATCCGGCAACATAACTTCAAGTATCGCGTTGCCGCCAGAATCGGACGCTGGCTGGTCTCCCGTATCTATCTAAGGAATCGAGAACCGCAGAACGATAACGCTAAGCCCTGGCAGATCGGTTACGTTCTTCACCATGAAGATGTTTCCCCCGTCGAATATGTCCTTCGTGCATCAAAGGTGAGCTTCTCTAATCGCATCGACCGCCCGGATAAAGCCATCGTCTATGTCAATCGATATGACTGGGTAATTGTATTCCTTACTTCTTGCTTCTTTTACGGAGTTCAACGTATTTTATCTTCAGTCTTGGCACCACGGTCGACGTGCAACAATCAATGTCGCGATGGGCACTAGCCGTCCGTATACTCGTTCGCAGACACATGAACTCATGGGCGGTCGACTAATCGTATTCGATGCGTCTCAGGGGGAGACATTTATCGAAACAGTGAAAAGGTGCGCCTCATTGACTACTCCCACCGAGCCGGTCAGGTGCTCATCTGCTATACAGTTCTTATCCAGGAAGATCGTGCTATTCGCTGCGGGCTGCACCGAATGAGGCGCCATATGGTGTCCATCTCGACTCTGCAGGGAAATATCCAGAGTACGAGCTTGGTTGGCTCGGATTCAGCGGTAAAAAGCACGACAAGTTCACCGAGAGCGATGAGCTCGTGGCGATCGTCTATGACGCTGCATATGTCGATTTCTCCGAAGACTGTATGAATTATCCCCCTCGAGTGATTGTGGTGGAGGACACCGTGGTTACCGATGAGAGGACGGACGTGGGCGGAGGGGATGTCGATGAGGATGATGAAGATTATATTCCTGAGGACGAAAGCGACGCGGAGACCATAAGCGAGGGGAGTGAAACCAGCGAGGCATCGTCGCTTGACATACTGGAAGACGACGAAATATCGTCTCTAGCACAACCCGATATAGTACCTGCACCGGTCATCTCAGACGTCGTTGTGAACCTGGACGGTGGGTTGAACGTCATCATCTCTGGCTCTACACTCGGCCAGGTGACCTCCGTAACCTTTGGCGATGTGCCCGCTTCGATATTCACTGTTTCCAACACGCTGGTCGAAGCACGAGCCCCACCCCAGATTTCCGGAGAGGTTGGTGTCAGTGTATCAGGCGTCGGAGGCACAAGCAACGTATTTCCGTACACACACCCCGCCGTCGCAATAATAACCCAAGTCAGCCCAAACCAAGGTTCACGATGGGGTGGCGATATCGTTACTCTTTCTGGGCATCATCTGGACCGGACTACAAGCGTCATCTTTGGGTCTCAACCTGCAATTATCTTCCAGATTATTTCTGACACCGAGATCCGAGCCACGACGCCGGCTGGACCAGGTACTAGTAGCTGGGTCCAGACAGTGACACTAGAAAGCTTACACCATGTGGAGAAGGTCGCCCCAGTGACACTAGAAAACTTACGCCAAGTGGGGAAGCTCGCCCCACGTGTGTCCTACGCGTACGAACGCGATGAGGTCGCCCCCGTCCGCGATCCTGAATATACGGCAGCCATCACGACTTGGCGAGCGGCTATCGACCGAAAACCTGACGATGTACAGGCTCACAAGTTCCTCGCTGAGGCATTCGCGAAGAAAGGAGACAAGTCTCGAGCGATTGAGATCTGGAAAGAAATAGTGGGATTAGAGGCAGGCAGCCCGACGGCGCTCGACGGCCTCGCGAGAGCGTATGCGTCTGATGTGCAGTATTCGGGGGCTATTGAGGCGTGGAAGGCGGCTATTGAGGCGGGGAGTGATGCGAGGCATGTCTTTTTGGGGCTGGCAGATGCTTATGGGAAGACTGGTGATCAAGAGGCCTCTACTCACATGCAAAACGAGGCAGCGCGGTTATGTACGGATGAGATATATTCCGAGTTCTATTTATAGAACGAGGTTTTGTATATGGCCTGGCTCGTGGGATACTGTGAGCTGGGGCTACGTAGGACCCCCGATAACCCGGTCAGAGGCTAGGTGACAGTCCGGACAAATTTTGGGCTTGAGAGGCCCAAAATCATGGTAGAAGATGGACTGCATGGTATGACGTGCGAACCGAGGACGATGTATGGTGAAGGAGCCTGGACCTGGAGTGCGTCCGAAATCATGATGATGGAGGCAATGCGCATGTTTCGACATCGAAGCAGCGTAGCCTCGTTGCATTTGGCGCACTGCGCGCGCGATTTGATTCACCTCGAGGCTTCCGCACGGTCGATTTGGATATAGATATCCAGACCCACGCCCATCGTGAGCCACTCTTCCTACAGCTTCAACTTGCCGTGGTCATCGTCGAAGTTCAAACATATCCAGCACTGCCACCGATCACCTGAACCTCACGGAGCACTTGAGCCGAAATAGCCGCCATCTGAGTTTCGCACTTGCCACCCTGCTCCAATGTCCATTTCGCCCCGCACACTACTACTCTCCTAGCACCCCTCCAAAATGTCCTCCAAAAATGCACCCAACCTACCCCCCAACCTCCTGCGCTATCACCGACCCAGGCTCCAGCTGAACGACAAGGACGCGCGGATACCGCCCCTCAGTGAACAGTCTAAACAGTCAGTCCTTCCTACTTATAACTTGTTGGGGGGGAGGGGACTGAGTAACTTGGGGTAAAGGTGCTTGAGGAACCTCGTGGCGTATCGATGTCCGAACTATGGGATTCCCATCCCGAGGGCGAGGAGCGCGGCGGTGCTGGTGGCGCTGTTCGTCGGGCGGATGGGGGATCTGTATGTTCTGCTGAGTCGGTGAGTGTCGCGGGTGTGCCCTTTTTTACGTGACGGGACCTTCTCATTGGGTGACTGTGGCAGGCGTTCGGCGACGCTGAGGACGTACGCGGGCGACACGTCGTTACCGGGTGGGAAGGCGGATCCGGAGGATGGGACGGTTGAAGATACTGCTGTGGGTGCTCGTCTCTCTCTCACATTCCTGGCTAGCTAACAACTTCTACCCGACCTTGCAGCGCCGGGAAGCCTTCGAGGAGGTCTGTCACCTTTCCCCACCCCCCTCCTATTGTTATCGTCGTGTCTTGTGTGCTGACTAGGGATATGGCGTAGTAGATCGGGCTTCCGCGCGACAGACGTAAAGTGCCTCTTCTGTGTATACTAGAGCCCTTCGTGGCTGGGAACGCTACCATCGTGACCCCGTTCGTTGCCTCCCATACCCCCCTCCTTCCACCCTAACTAACTTCCGTGGCCGTGGCTCCCCAGCGTCGTCGTGCTAATCCTCGACAACACCCTCCGCGTACGTCCTCCCCCTACCCTTCCCTCTCCTCCCCTAACCCCCTTACTATCTCACCCCCCACAGCCGATCCTAAACGCAGCGGAAGTCGCCTCCCTCTTCTCGCACCCCCTCTCCTCCTTCCTCACCACCTCCCCGCCCTTCCCCACCGAACCCGAGCTGGTGGAGGTGCCATACTACTCGTATAGTGATTGGAACATGCCGGGGCCGGGCGGGGGGGAGTGGGTGGCGAGGGCGCATCGGTTTTTGACGGGGAGGGAGGCGGGGGGTGTTAAGCCTGTGTTTGGCCTCACTGCGTACGTTCTTTCTCATCTGTGCCTTTCCTCCTCATCTATCTGTATCAGCGTTGATGGTAATGTGTATCCCATCGACAGGAGCATCCTGATACGCGTCGCGAGCATAGGCTACGCCCGCGCGCCAGAATTCGACGTGGAGCCGCCGGGGGCGCCGGGGCTGGAGAAGAGGCTGGCGTGGGCGGTGTTGAGCAAGCCTGAGGTTTGGGAGGCGCTGGAGAGGGAGGGGGTTAGGGTTGATTGGAGACGGATTAGGAAGTTGGCGGGGGTGGAAAGGGGTGACAGTGGGGAGGGGAGGGGGAGGGGGAAGATGAGGAGGGGGAGGTGGAGGAGTAGGTTGTGATTGACTCGGATATTGTGAGGATGGATTGGAGGTGAGGCTTTTGGTTTTTTTTTTTGGGATTTGGGTTTGTACTGATGGTGTTGAGTGTTAGATGACATCTGGACTCTGGAGGATTTGATGACGCCTGGCGGATCGATTGAGCTCGGCGGACCTGGGGGGTGCTTCACTAAATGAACGGCATCTCGAGAATCATCTGGGCTTCTACTGGGAGTCTCTGCCTCGAAGGAACTGCATTGGATTGATCACTGCGCGGCACCTATACTATTACTGGGGGTTACCCATTACAGATGGACATGTATACACGACGCCTGCGCCGCAGGCAGCAGCAATGGATTTTGTCATCGCCCATCAGACGGCGATCGAGGAAGTGGGGGGATCATGCGTGCGGACGGGATACGTATTTTGGACCTCTGTTTTTGGTGTGAGGATCTATGAAGCAGGGTCGCGAGTCGGAGTAGCGCTGTTAGATAGGGTGGCGTGCGCTAGACTCCGTGGAATGTCCTGCAAGTCTAAGCTGGAAGGCGGTCTGTAGAGAGCTGGGGCTGATTCTGCATATTCAGAGTACTCAGTAGAGTAGAGTGGAACGGTCAACCGCCTTGCATCGTAAAGATACTATATCGCGGGGGTCAACTGAAAGTGCGGCACAGCATCGGACCGATCGCTGCGCCGGATATATTGCCAATTGCAGCCGAGAGGCCGAAGACATCTCCGGGTAATGTCTGGTCCTCTTCTCCTCAACGCCCATCTTCCAGCCTACTCTTCCCAGGAACAACACCCAGGATGCCTGCTCCAGCCGTATACATCCTCGCCATCGTAGGAACCATCGCCGCAGGCCTCGCCTTCAAAGAGGTATGCCCCCATCTGAATCAGCATCTGCCCCCCCAAACTCATCATCATCGTAGTTCGTCTATGAGCCCCATATTGCGCCGAAGGTGGAGCAGTGGGCGGAAGAGTTCATTGCGAGGCGCCAGGCGAGGAGGAGGCAGAGAGCCGGGGGTGTTGCTGTGCCTGTTCGGCAGCGTGAGCGTGACGAGACGACGTTGAGGAGTAAGCGCTCTGACTCGGGAGAGGAAGGCGACGAGAGGAGGCAGTCGATTGAGCTTGAGAACCTCATTGCTAAAGAGGTCCGCGAGTGGAGAAGCGAGGTGGATCGGAGCCAGCTTAGGCATAGGGGCACTGCTCGTGGGCCTTCCCGGTCTCAGGGTACTTTATCATCATGCGAGGTAAGGTCCAGTGCTTCTGGTATTCGAGTGTATGGGGTTGATGTGTTCTAGTCTACGGCTAGACCCCTTGTTATACCGATGAGCCCGACACATGTCCTAGTCGACCCTTCGATACCATCTACGCCTTCTTCCACTCTTCCCAGCGTCCAACCTTCTCCCTCTCCCCGCGTATCCTCCCTCCGCGAGACGCCCTCCCAGTCCACGCTGCGGTCCCCACCTCCCCCGCACGGCCCCGGACTCCTCCCTACCCCCGCAGCCTCGGCTTCAAGCGACCTCTTCTCCCCCACACCCCTGTCCCCCACGTCCATCCCCAGCCTCTCCCAGTCCTACCCGCAGGACCTCGACCACGAGCACGGCCTCGAGCTCCTCTCCGCGCCCTCCTCCCAGCCCGACTCCCCCTTCTCCTCGTTCTCGCAGCCCCTATCCGCACAGGATACGAACTACCTCTCCTTTGGGTCCCCGGATGCGTTCTCGCCGAGGAATGGGACGTCGCCCCTGCGTCCGCCGTCCCGCTCGTTGTCGGATTTGGACTTTTTGTCGGACTTTGATGAGCGGGAGCATGATGGGATGTCGCCTCGCTCGGGGTTTGATGAGCCTCATCTTATTGATGATGGGACCAGGAGCGAGGGATCTGGGTCGAGCTGGGCGAGCGCGGGGAGAAGTAGCGGGGGCCGATAGAACACTTTGGTGGGATGGGGGATACTGTTTCTCGCCGCCGTCACCCGCAGCATCTTTTTTTTGCATCTCTTCCGCACTCCCAAGTTCATCGACAGTCTGACACGCAACTATGTACGCGCCACGATTGGTTTCCTGTTCCCCCATCTTACCTCGTTCGGTACGAGGTCTCGTCTCATATCTCCTGTTCAATATTGTAACTGTTACTTTTTTCTACCCATCTCCGACTCAACTCGTCTGTACACTTCCCTCCTAACTCTTTCTGTCTCTCTCTCCTCTCTCCAACTCGTCTGTACACTTCCCTCCTATCTCTCTCCATCTCTATCTCTCTTTCTGTTGATCGTGACAGTGCTATCTCATCTGCAGCTCCAATCTGTTCGCGTTGTAATCTACCCGAATCTTATATAGATACAGCCAGGGTTGTACCAAACTAAATGTACTTTTTACTATCGTCTGTTGCAATTACTTATATACACGAGTTCAACCGCTATGGGATCTGCGAAGGGTGCGAAGTCGAAGAATAAAGAACCTGGCGGACAGCGCGAGACGAGAGAGAAGAGAGCGTGAACGGGGAAGAGAACAAAACGTCATATATTGGGTATGTAGCGTCGCGTACGTAGGTAAAGTATGCATGGAATATGGATGATGCGGAACGAAAAGAGAGAGATCCCGAGAATGGGGAACAACATGAGGAAATGGGAACTTGAGGCAGACGAAATATCTAATCTAATCTACGTATCGTGATGTCGTGACCATAGCATAGTGGTAGGAGTCGTCGTCGTCGCTCCGCCTCTCGTACATCTTCCCTCTGCTCTGCTGGCAACCCCACACCGCCGATACACTCGATCACTCGTGTTATGGGCTACGCATAGGGTGCGTGGTGGCGGGGGGAGGTCCATAATTGCCCATGACTTGTTTAATCTCAGCTCTTGCCCGCGCCAGCATCACTCAATCTGCCACTGCCATGTTCCATCACGCCTTGAGGCCGTGGATCCCGGGACGACTCGGGGGATCCACTGGCATTGGCAGCGACGATCCGTCTTTTTACCTGTTCATGCCGTCTGGACGAGCTGCGTGCACATTGGCATCGATGATACCAGTCCCACCTCACTCATTGAAACATCGACAACAACACAGCCGCCGCGTTTCGTTCACCCGTGAGTCGAGCCCATACCCAAGCGTGACGCCTCACAACGACTCCCGGAGCCTACGCCTCTATAACTTCAAGACGCATACAAGAAATCCACCAGCCCAATGAGATGTGACCGCGACTGTGCCGGGTCCGCTCGGACGTCTGGGTTTGATAAGCAACCCATGCATACATACGGGAGATGCGCACGCGAAGGGGGGGGAGATCCACTGGCAGGGGGCTGGCAGCGACGATCTGATCAGTCGTGAGCCGCCGCTTCATGTCGAGTCGACCCCTGGTCGAGTTGAAAGGTGGGGATTGCCCCGAGAACGGTGCTGTGCCTCCCTGATGTGTGCCTGTTGAGCTTATCGAACCCGCGTGTCCGAGTCGATCCCGAATACAGAGGGGAAGGTTGTCGGTGCGTGGTGATGATCCCGGTCGTTTTTGGGTGTTCGGTTTGTGTAAGTCGGGGATATCTAGATGATCTTTGGTCGGGGTCGTTCTTCTTCTATGGGGTTTTCTTGGTGGCTGGCGCTGTTTCCCTGTGCGAATCGGATGTTTGGAGGATCTGTGTTGGGGGTGGGGATTTGCGAGGCGAGGATCCACTGTGGCCCGGGACACCATGTTCATGTTAAGGGAGGAGGTGCGTACGTGTTGGACATTTATGGGTTGAGGCCACTGGTATTGGCGATGATCTTAATCGTGAAGATTATCCCAACTTAGAATGGATATATGCGCATCGTGGGCGGCTTCCACTGGCGCTGGCAGCGACGATCAGTACTTAGACGCTCCATGGTGAGTCAAGCCCTCATCGACTTGAAAGGCTGTGCCCCGGGAACGCCTCTGTGCCTCTCTGTTATGTGCCTGTTGAGCTAATATAAACCCCCGTGTCCGAGTCGGTCCCGGATACATACGGGGAAGGTGTCGGTGTTGTGTGTGGGCTGGCGACGATCCCGTTCATTTTCGGGGTTTGTGTAACTTCCTGGGAATACTCTAGATGGACTCTGCGTCGGGGTTGTTCTTCTTCTCTGAGGTTCTCTTTGTGGCTGGCGCTGTTTTCCTGCGCGAATCGGGATGAGTGGAGGATCCACTTTGGGTGGGGATCTGCGGGGCGGGGATCCACCGGTGCCCGGGACGCCATGTTCGTGTCGAGAGAGGAGAGGTGCGTACGGCTTGGAAACTGATTGGTTGAGGAGACTGGTGTTGGCGATGATGGCGAAGATTATCCAACCTTGATATGGATATATGCGCATCGTGGGCGGCTTCCACTGGCGATGGCAGCGACGATCAGTCCTTAGGTGCTCCATGGCGAGTCAAGCCCTCATCGACTTGAAAGGCCGATGTGCCTCTTGCTAACAAAACCACCGTGCCCGAGTCGGTCCCGGATACAGACGGGGAAGGTGTCGCTGCGCTGGCATGTTCGCGACGGTTGATTCAGAATGGGGCGATGGTTTCGTAGGTTCACCCACCTGGACAGATATTCTTTGCATCGTGGTCGTTGCAGGAATTCTGGGTCATGACTGGATTCATGAATTGGGATGTTCGGAGGATTCGTTTCGCGGTGTTTTGTTGGGACTTGCGGGGCGAGGATCCACTTCTACCGACGATGTCAAGTTCTTTACCTGTTCGTGTTGAGAGAGAGGAGGTGCGTACGAGTTGCACAGCAATTGATTGACGAGTCTGGTGTTGACGGTGATCGCGAAGATTATCCAACCTTGAAACGGATATATTCGCATCGTGGGCGACTTCTGTGGACCCTTTCGCTTCCGGAAATGAAGTTGGCGCCTCTATGGGGTATTGGTACTGACATCATACGTGTCCCCCTTCTGACGTCTATCCTGGGGTTGTCTGTTCCCAGTTATCTTCAATCGGTCCGTCTTACACCCCGACGTGTAGAGCGAGGACTCACATCCACATCAATCCTGTCATCAATGACGATTCTGGTTATACCTAGGAACGGACGTATTTGCTTCGTGGTCAATCTTCTGCGGTCCTTCATGGATAAGCAGGGTTAACGGACCTGCCAGTGACCGCACTCAGACTTTGGTTCTACGTTCATGTTCCTTGCTAGCCTCACCCCTCAGCCTCGCCTCGACTCCTGTAGCCATTCCTATCCTGGAATTTCTCGTTACCAATATCTGCATAGCTCCCCCTCTACTCCAATGCAGTACGCGTCCCGGAGCGACACCGGCGGGATAGTGCGATGTGGGTGGGAGCGATCATCGCGCAAGTGTGACGTGCTTGCTGCCCTTCTTGCGGCTGCGTGTACGAATGGGATGCTCGATTCTCGGTCTACCCTGGTGAAAAGCACGTCAGCGCACGTCGAGCTGTTCATTTCAAAAGAGACTAGGAAGGGATGAAACACACTCGGCGGACTGCCTGTCATGGGTATGGGGATAGGCATATGCTTCGCCCTCGTCTTCGGACTCTGAGTCAAAGACGTACGCAGCTACATGTGTGAGTGAGTACTTGGAGCATCGGGCCTGAAGTGGTGAGGGGGGAGGAGTGTGCGGCGGGGATGTGGGAGTCGTCATGTGGGATAGGTATGGTTACTCAGAATCGTTCCTGCTGCAATTGCGCGTCTATTTCCGGCGGGTCCTTACTCCTCAGCGGCTAAGCCCCTTTGAATGCAGGCTATCACAAAGCACAGTGCGCCTTAATCGGGGGTCCAGGAACCGGCATCCTTGCACAGTCGGATATCCTGTCTTGTCATCTCGGGTCGCCTTTCATTCAATCGAGACTGCCAGGTATTGTAATCCAACTTCGAGGAAGCAAAGAGCGAGAGGTGAGACGACCATGAGGAGAGTCGGAGATGCGTGGGCGGTATCTCATGTCGGTGGCCTTTTGGCTCCGGTTCATGTTCTCGTGGTGGGTGATGCATAATGTGCATGAGATTCGTCATTCCGGGCTGCGCTGTTAAGGAGATAAGCGGCCGGGTCCAATGGAAGGTAAAGAAGGTAGGAAGGAGAGTGATTCATTCGCATTACATCCACAATAGCTGGACTATTGGATTCTACAGATTGAGGGCAAGCATCGGAGTGGACGGTTGGATGGATGCCGCAATTTTAAGCTTCAGACACTGGTTCGTCCAAGATTTCGGATCTCAGGGTGTTTACGGAGGGAGGATCTCATTCAGGAATGGCTAGCGGCATCTATGCGGTGGTTATTGGAGTGTTATTGGCGTCACTTATAGAGGGGCTTGTCCACATTTGTGGATCAGTACGACATCATAGATCGGGCGAGAATGCTGGTAACGAGGGCGCGTGGTCCATGAGCCTTTCATCGATGATTCGCGCGCCAAAGGATGGAAGAGGACGCCCGCTTCTAATTTGTAAATAGGGCTTTCCAAGTTTCCTTTCTGTGTCATCTAAGCGTTTTGGGATTTACCTTTCATAAATTCGCAAAACGCTGCTCTGGGATCTGGTGGCGCGTTGAACAGAATATGCCGTATGTCAAAACAAGGTTGTTGAGATCGTCTATTGGAATGGCCGTTGCGGAACATCCTCAGCAGTGTTCGGCTAGTAACGAGGAAGAGAAGTTGACATGCGGGCCGTTCCGGGTACGGCTAAGTTGTCAAGATATGATCTGTGAAAGGTGTGCGACATGGCGGTGCATTTACAGGCTAGACCATACCACGACAGGGCATATTGACCGGTCAATTTGTGGCGCAACAGGTGTGATAGATAGTTAGTTGCCGGGCGACGACAAGACACGTCTCCACGTGATGTTCTAAAAAGGAAGGAAGATGTCTGTTTTCGGAAATGACGTTCATTCTTGGCGGAGTCCGAAAAGAGCTTTTCTTCGTTCGACTTTCACCGTCGAGGCTCGTCAAACGACTCTCTCTTCCAGATTGGTCAGCATCCTCCTGGAATATATATACCGACATGTTCCATTTCGCACCTCACCTCCTCCTCTTCTCTCCCCCCATCTTCCCCGCCGCTCTGCCGCCGTCACCTCGCAGCGATCCCCGCCTCAAACACATCTCTTGAATACGCTCTCCGTATACACTATGGCATACACGATCTCATTGTCCCTCTCATGGCTCTCCCACAACCTCTTCTTCGCCGCCGCCTCCATCGCTTTCGTGGCTATCCTCGTTCGCGCTATCTACAACCTTTTCTTGTCTCCTCTCAGCGCAATCCCTGGTCCCTGGTACGCGGCCGTCTCCGATTTCTGGATCACCACACACGTCCTTCGCCTCCAACAATGCAAGATTATTCAGGAGCTCTTCGAGATGTACGGGCCGGTCGTTCGCATCGGGCCTAACAAGGTTGTCTTCCGCGATCTCACCACTATGCGGAATGTGTACTCTGTCCACAAGTTCGACAAGAGCGCATACTACAAGGGTCTTCTAACGTACGTTTTTCTGCTCTCCACCTGTAACCCAAAGCTCAGAGTTTGACTACATTGACAGCAACGACAACGACCATGCGTACGTATTAAGGTGCGTATATGCGTGGTTTTAGGCTCATTTAATACTAGTATGACAACTCTGGAACACGCGCCCCACTCGATGCGCCGAAAAGGCTACGCGCCGCACTACACCCTATCCAACATCGCGCAGTTTCAACCTGAGATGCACGAGGTCACTATGGAGCTCGTCAATGTATGTGCTTTGGTTCTCTAGTTTGGGAACTTTGTGCTGATGTAGCATGTTAAGACGATAGAAGCCATTTCTGGAAGCGCACCGCTTGACTGTCTCGCAGTCTTCCGTCATCTCATGGTCGATGCGGTGGTATCATCATCCTATGGTTATCGCCTCGGCGCTGTGAGCAAATGGGCCGTCGATGTCGAAGATCCTCTGTCCACGGCGATAAATGATTTCCCAAAACGTGGCATCCTTGTAAGCATACATCGCTCTTTTCTGGAATTTGCTAACCTTCTGGTTCGCGCAGCGATGCACGCTCCCCAATTGGATGTGGGATTTGGTCAGCCGCATTCCCAACAACAGATGGAGGCAGATGTGCGATTCTGACAAGGTCATGGCCGAAGTCAGTGTCTATTCCCTTCGTGCTCATCAGTTGCGCTTAACACGACATGACAGTTCGTTAGCGGGCGTGTCTACGAAATGCGAGCTCAGATGAACGCGGGCAAATTCAGCGAATCAGACAAGGTCCCCATGCTCCAGCGGCTCCTACGTTATCGATACTCGGCCGATGGCCAGCTTATGCCTGATCACGACATTATTTCGGAATGTATGGGACATATGTATGTCGTTAAATATGTCTGAGAGGGACGAAGGCGTTAACGCTGTTATGTAGGATCGCTGGGTCCGACACCACCTCGACTTCGCTATCGTATTTTTTCTGGGAGCTAAGTCGACGTGCGGATATTATGAAGAAGCTTCAAGCGGAACTCGACGAAGTCATGCCGGATGCGGGGGTCATTCCTGACCTTTCCGCCCTTCAAGAGCTTCCTTACTTGAACGCGTTCTTCAAGGAAGGTTCGTTGCCCTGTTGTTCCTCTCAGACGTATCCCTTATTTGCTGCAGGCCTTCGGTTGTACACTGCGGCACCGAGTTTGCTTGAGCGTGTAGTACCTCCTTCTACATCGAAGAACGGAGCTTCGGATGAAATCTTCGATCTTATGGGTTACGGTGTACCACCCGGCACCATCGTTTCAACACAGGCGTGGTCAATGCATCGTGATGCATCCGTCTTCTCGTCTCCGGATACGTTCCTTCCGGAGCGCTGGCTTGAGACGACTAACAACGTTGAGACGCTTACCAGGATGAACTACCATATGATCCCTTTCGGTACTGGTTCGCGTATGTGTGGGGGGCAAAATTTGGCGCAGGCGATGATGAAGGTTGCGATCGTGGCCATTGTAAGGAACTTCGACATCGTGTCACCTCCTGAGACGAATGAGAGAAGTATGGACATGAGGGACAGCTTTGTGAGCGCTTTATTCTTACCCATCTTTCATCAAGCCTTCTGACCTGTATTCCTACCGCAGGTCATCTTCCCTGCAGCGATGGAGTGCAAACTCATCTTCAACCCCCGTCAAAAGTAATAGCGCTACCCCTTCCTGAGCGTTACCTTCCTGTCTTTATTTGGTCAGCTTTCGCCCATCCCGCTTTCCCATCTGCATCACTCGTTATTGTATTCTCATGATCGTCAACAAGCTATCCATCGCTATCACCACTTTTATACCCCTCTCCCAACTTTCGGTGTTCTGTCCCGTTATCCCTGTCCTTTATACGACTAGCGACTCCACACTCCTTATCTCCACGGATCTCAACTCCTCACACGTAACGTTGAACCATCGATGCGACGTCGTGCCCACGTTCCTTTCATATCCTTCTTCTTCGCCAGAGCCTGGCCCTGGCCGCGAGGAACTCCATCACGTCCTCCCGAGGTCGTGTTCCACATCTGTTTCGTTCGAACTCATACCTTACCATTGGCAGTATCCTCATTCTCCCCTCATCACGATACTTGTCCCTAATAAGCAGAAGCATTCGCTCATTCTCGATTGTAGCGCCTGGATAATACATTACATCAAGCAAAATAATAGTTTATACCCTGTTCATTGGCGTCATCTTTTATCTAAGGCTGGCGGTGTCGAGATCGCCTCATGGTAATGCTTGTGCAGGTACCAGTTGTAGGCTACCATACGAGTGTGTGATGATCGATGAGGTGGCGGCTTACAAGTAGTCAGGTTAGCATTCTGGATGAAATGATCATCTCGGTTGTTCGTCTTGAGCAAGTCTGACAAGAAGCAGCAGTGCAAGATTTCTCCCACGGCCATCTCAATGATCAGGATCGTCTGGTTCAGCTTTCTCATTACATGATTTGAGAGAAGTCGATATATCGAGCACGAGAAGAAATGTATAGGAAGGAGCTGCCAGGGACCAGGGCAGCAGTGACGAACGCCAAAGGAATTAAAGGCGACTTCGCAAATCGAGCAAGTTCGACACCGCTGAGATCTGCTAGGCTACGGAGCGACAGCATCGGAAGGGGGCGTGGGCTGCAGTCACCGATACTTCCGGCTCCGGAGGGAGGAGCGAGTATAACCATATCGGACGTAGGCCGGTGGCGTATGCACGCTTTGGTAGAATGAGAGGTGGGGGTTGCTTCGAGTGGTGTGTACTGGCGATGATCTAGGTGTGGCTGGGTCAGGCGGTAGGTGGCCATGTCAGAGCCAGTGTCAACGCCAATGTCGAAGTCTGAGGCAGATGCAGAGGATATGCGGTGGTGTTGATGCGGAGCTTGGGCGACGCGAGGGTGCGTGAAATCGAGAACGAAGGATGGGTTGGAACAGAGCACATCTTCAGTAAGAATAGGATTGACGAAGAAGCGCTCAATGGAGGGAGGACCTTCGCTGTGCCAAGTGTGCCTTCATTATATGAATGCTGTTGACAACACCCCCGTATAGCCCGATCTAGAATCGGGGCGATATAGATACAAGAGATGGCAGGTAGCTCGTCTCGACGCCGCTCAGATCGTTGGCTTTCGTAGACTCTTGGAGCTTCGGGCTATCCAGATTCGATGAAGCGAACGAGCAATCATAAGCCAGAGCATGTTTGACATCCGATGTAGAGGTCTTTGTCGACAGGGAAGGCGTCTTGGGTGGCTCATAGGCAATGCAGGATCGAAAGCATGCTTGACGTCGAATCAGCTTTGACTGAATAAGATCAAGAGCCATATCGGGTAGGTGGGAGTACGTTCAATTTGACCGTGTCTAATCGCAATAACCAGGAATCACGGTCGTCGAATCGCAAGTGGGTCTTGTACATTCGGAGCTGGAACTATTGTGGAATAGGGAATATGTCAGTATCGAGACCTTGTAAAGTGTTTCTGTGCGGAGCGGCCTGGAACATGTGGTTTATGTGTACTTCAAGGCATGGTTGGTCTACAATTCTGGCGTCGAGTTTCCCTGAGGAATGGCAGAGCTAGAATCCCGAACAGTGGGTAGGGGGAGGGTCGCCCAGCTAGCCCTGGAAAAAAATTGGTGACCTGAGAATGTTGCGGTCAGAAAAAATTCGTATGACGAAAAACACAAACTTATACTATACTAAAAGTGTATGGTCCAAGGTCGCAACCAACGGCGGTTGTTTACGCGCCAAGTTGTTGCCCAGTTAGAAACTGAAGCGGGTAAATGATGGGGGTGGATGATCAAGAAATTCCTCCTGCATTGCGCAAGCGCCCCCGGAAACGGGCCGTTTCGATCCGGCCCAACTGACAGCGACTTAAAATCATCACTCAGACTGTTTCTTTTGTTCACCAAGTTAACGATCCCTGGCCGCTCGTTTTCTACGTTCAGAATCCAGGATTTTTATCGTATGGTAAACGGTGTCAATGTCGTGACACTTTCTTTCTAGCTTCAATTCTATGAAAGCCCTTCCATGTCCTGTCTGGGGGAAGACTTCAAGACCCCGGCAGGCAGAGTTACATGAAAGTGCGTCTCTTGCATGCCCATGTCACCATCATCGAAGATCTAATTCAAATGTCGGATAGGCGTTAGTAACGACCCACGCAAACCATTACGATTCTTCTGCGGTTCGATGATTTTCTTTAATGCACTTCACTATCGATGGGCAACATTTCTTCGTTCACCCCATTCGGACCCACTGTCGTATCCAGGGTGGATTTCCAAGTTATATCCGCTCACAATCAGTGACGATCGGGGGGATCAGCAGCCTATATCTGATGCTGACTCTGCCTAAACTGCAGGGCTGGAGCTTCCAGCTATTCTACCGACGACATATTCTCGAATTCTCATTCATTTCGATAAGCTTAGACTTCTGGTTTCATTCGAAGAGATGACCTCGTAATCGTCGGACCGGCGCCTCTTCTTTCTGGGTTGATGACTTCGCATGTCCACCACGTTCTCCGGATTTTCACTTGTTCCCAGCGGTCCAGGACGAGAGTTCACTTATTTTCACGGCGCCGTCATCATTAATTCTCCACCCTCTACACGCACTCGAATCAACAGAACAGAACCTTATCTTTTGGCATCCAACGATGATCGACCCTTGTCCCAGACGTGACGAGCCGAGCTCACACTCCAATTTCTTCACCCACGTCGCATTCGTATACGATGAAAACCACCTCCCTAAAACGGGGCAGGCTTCGCTCGTTTTTAGGCCACGGGACATCTAGAATCCAAAGCACGTTGACGCAACCTGTTGCAACGTTGGGTCTCTCAATCCTGCGTAGAATTGGGGCCTGCCGCTCTCAATTCCAATAGAGAGCGCCAAAAGTGTCAGACCAGCGGGCGTTGAGCGGTCACCTGATTCTGGAAAGCTTGAAGTTCCATACGATATGCTTTTCGCAAATGTCCCGCAAGGTATAAAGTGCGAACTAACTCCAGGAAAGAACCTACACTTTTGACCATCATCTCTCAACAACTTCCCTTTATCGACAAGTAATAGTGAATTATCATGAATCAAGAGTGGCATCGCCCTGACATCGGTGAGGGTAGCTAACGCATCTTCTATCTTCAAGTCCAACTGATTAGTTCTAACATACCAGCTGTTGGTCGTGGCGGAGCTGGTGGTGGTGGGCGGGGTGGCGATGTTGGGTCGAATAACACCACGAACACGACCCACACCAACTCACACAACGACAGCAGCATACGACAGCGTTTACATGGTAGGGCCTTTTTACAACCTGAGCTCGCTTGATCTGAGTTGTTATAGGCGATTACTACACTGCGCCCGTCGACCAAGGAGACAAGTTCAGTGGAGATTTCAAGAACAGCGCAGTTGGCGGACGACACAACAATAATACGCTCAACAATGGTGCAAGTTCTGAGCCAGGTATGAGATTAGATACATGACGTGATTTAAATTCGCATATATTATTCACACCATGGGCTTCAGGTGAAAGAAAGCAATCTCCGGCCGAGATCGCGCTCAATCAACGACTCGAAAGGGCTCGTCAGAAATTGGCCGCGAAGAAGGAGAGGGAGCGCCTAGCCCAATTGGAGGCTGAGATACAGCAGTTGGAGGCTGAGCTTTCAGATTAAGAGCAGTCACCCCCACTTCCAACTCCCTCGGCCGTTTCCTTTACTACATCATGATTCATGCCTATTACCGAACCTGTGATATCTTTGATAGCTTCTCGCAATTTCAAACACTTGCTATGCAATGATTTGACGTGAATATTAACTCGTAGTGCCGGCAGTAGACTTGCTTCTTCGAGGACCAGAATTATCCGGGACAACGGCGAGTGGGTATATAGGCTCGGCTGGAAGAGCCGTCAGACGCAGGATGACGGCCAGCCGTAAAAGAGGGTCAACTCATTGACATTTGTTTGGGTGTCTGGGAGTGGCAACATAAGCGCAAACAGCTAACAACATCAATTCATTGTTTACGAACTTTGTTTTCTGAAATCAACATACTCGAACATTCAACGTTCAACCATGGCCTACGCGTTTCTGAGCTCTCTATTCTGCTGCTGCCGACACAAGGAAGAGGAGAATGATATTCCAGACCAGCGAGATGACGAAAATTCTCGTCTTATTCCGGATAGCCTGGGTCCGTCGATGTAGTATGTTATATGTTTACTCGGATCTTAGTATCGAAGCTCAGCCTTGCCTGTTTTCAGCTCCAACACAGCTTTGATTGACCAACAGAGACTACAGCAGAAACTTGGGACTATCGTTCGAGCGAAGGAAAGGTGAGTACATTACTCGTTGAGGGGTGTGCGGGGTCTGATCACCTGTGTAGGAAAATGGTGAATGTCGGGTCTCAGATACCCTTTAATCTGCATAACCAGCTTCTTCCCCCGGAAGTAAATCACACCCAGTCTCGTTCGGTTTCTGGAGCTTTGGGATATTTCGATGGTACAGATGAGTATGGTCCCGGGGTGTACTATCCACAGCCCTATCCACCCGACCCCTACCCACGCTTTACGGACTCTCCTGGCCCCTATGATCACCTCTCCCATTCATCTCGCTCTCGATCTCTCGACGACCATTCCCACTCGAAAACTATTCTCAATGTCAGGCTTGTGGGTTTTGTCGACCGACGAGGACGGACGATGCGGCGTAAACAGCCCGATGTGGATTTTGACCTGCCCTCGGAGAATACCCCTACCGTTGCTACATTTACACAGGTTCCGTCCGACCCGGAGACGCCCACAGCTGTTGTACGTCCTTGCCTTCCCCCAATCCTCTGTCAATCGTTATCTGACATGCCTTAAGGCGTCACCGGATAAAGTTAAGCTGCAAGAATCAGGTGCGATCTCCTTGAGCTGGGGGGATTGATCCCATCTCCGTGCTGTGTTGCCGATCTATTCAAGCCGCCACGAGGCCGCTTGTGGACGCGCCTGTACTCTCACCACCGTCAGAGATGACGCAGCAGCCCTCGGCCGATGATGCCCCGACCATATTTATTGGCCATCACTGCTATGCAGGGACATGCCGACCTCGCAGTCGCGACGCGGACGCCGTCGTGGGGCGGAGTGTTTGAAGGGTGGCACGAGGCGGACTCTGATACACGCTTCATCTGATTTCGGGGTTGCCATTATGCGTGCACCTGGCTGTTGTCCGCCCCAATGCAGATTTTTCTTGATGCCCCTGCTTTTACAATGCGAGGATACACACGAAGATGGTTTACTCCACAATACGAAGAGGTCGCTCCTGCAGGACAAGATTACGAACCGTGTACAACCACCGCCCCATTCGCGTCCGATCTGGCTCCTAGTTTAGTTAGAAATATCCTACCATCGGCCGAGATACATATCCACGCATCTAATTGTCTGACGGTCCCCCGGCGCTGTGTTCATATGGCTCCAAACGTTCAACACTTAGTGATCTCCTCCGCCATCATCCAAATTCACTCAAGTACCCTGAACAACCTCCCTCGACTTGCTCACTGTCCCTCCGAGAAGTTTTGATACGAAACGTATCTTAGTATGCAACAACACTCAGTCAGACCTGTCTCGACTACAAGAGACGGATGAACCCTCAGTGGAGCAGCACAGGATATCGCAGTCTGATCTGGTGCACGGTGGCCTGAAAAGGCGGCTAAACATGCTAGCTTCCTTGTCAAATAAGCCGTTCTCATCTGCAGATTTCCAAGCTCAAATTCTTTGCCTCTTATCATCGACATCTCATCCTTCGAGTTTCCGCCCACCATGGGCCAAGCCTTCAGGTCTGGTACACGAAATATATGGCTGATTCAACCTTCCCAGCGCTTCTACTTTTCCATCTCCCTTGTGTTCCTTCTGTCCCTCGCGCGTCTTTGAAAATTAACCTTGTGTTAGCCTTAGTGCATCATTGCGCTCGCAGTCGCCGAGCAGCTCTATTACTCACTCATCGCAAGGAAGAAGCAAAGCTCAATCATCGTCAACGCTCTCTCCCGGCCCTTTTTCACCAATCTCGTCCCAGACACTCCTGTCGGCACCTAAACAAGCGACTGTCCTACTTCCAAGACCATCTCCAGCCGAACTGGGGACAGCCGTGAACTCGGAGCTATACTCCTTAGCTCTTGCGCCTTCGTCTTGTTCCCGTGTTTACTATGTCACCCGTTGAGAGTATAGTTACAGCCTTCTTCGCCTCGTGCACCCTTCGCCGCCGTCGCTTGCCGCCGCGCTCTGGACTACTCATCCTCTGGCCCGCTGTTTGCTGTGTGCACTAGTCTAGATGTCAGTCGCAATCTATTTTGTCGATGCAATGGGTTCGGATCGAGCGCTGCACAATCCCACCTGGTCGAGCCTCAGTGAGGAAGGACAGGCTAATATTCGAGACTTCGGAATGGTCGAATCTCGCGATGGTAGGGTTATCGACACGTAATATACAATTTTTTACTGAGTACTGATGCAGTCCGCGCAGCCCCACACGATGGACCCCATCGCGACCGACCGAGAATGGTCTTGAACAATGACGAACGCCTATGATGAGAGCGTGAAAAAATCGTCAGCGCATGTCAACGTCCAAGAAGACATAAATGCAAGAGTGAATTCGAATCATGGTGGTTTGCAAAAATTTCAGGAATGCCAATGGCTACGGCACAAATTTCATATCACGATAACGCATTGCGCGAGTTCGATACTTGGTCATTTGGGACGCATCATATTGTGGGAGGAGGAAAAGAAGAGCATTCACCCTGACTGGCTTGGACGACAGGTGCTTAAGCTGCCGACTGCAGTCCGCGCAGCCCCACACGATGGACCCAATCGCGACCGGCCGAGAATGGTCTTGAGTAACGACGACCGCCTAGGATGAGAGCGTGGAAAAAAATCGTCAGCGCATGTCAACGTCCAAGACGACATAAATGCAAGAGTGAGTTCGAGTCATGGTGGGTTGCAAAAATTTCAGGAATGCCAATGGCTACGGCACAAATTCATATCATGACGACGCAATTTATATGTTGCGCGAGTTAGATACTTGGTCATTTGGGACGCATCATATTGTGGGAGGAGGAAAAGAAGAGCATTCACCGGTGAGCATATGTAGCATGCATGCCTCATGGACGGCGCTGACTGGCTTGGACGACAGGTGCGTAAGCTGCCGACTGCAGTCCGCGCAGCCCCACACGATGCACCCGATCGCGACTGGCCGAGAACGTTCTGAAGCAATGACGACGGCCTATAACGAGAGCGAAAAAAACCCCGTCAGCGCATGTCCAGGTCCAAGGCTTAACATAAATGCAAGAGTGAATTCGAGTCCTGGTGGGTCGGAAAATTTTCAGGCGTGCCAACGACACAAATTCATATCACGACAACGCAATTTGTATGTTGCGCGAGTTCGATACTTGGTGATTCGGGACGCATCATATAATGGGAGGAGGGAAGGGGAGAGCATTCACCGAGGGATAAGTGAGCATATGTAGCATGCATGCCTCAAGGACGGCGCCGACTGGCTTGGATGACAGGTGCTTAAGCTGCCGACGGAGCCAACGATAGTCGGGGACTGACGACAAACTCGTGAGTCCTTGATATAATCCGGCAAGATCATGGGGATCGATAAATATGCGGGGAGAGTCTGTCAGCAAGTGGGAATCTGTTTGCGCATCATCGACGGCACACGGGAACGAGATTCAAGCGTGCCGTTTGCATAGGGTGTAGCGTGGTTATGCATCATGCAGACATTTTCAAGGTCATAACGGGCGGGACGGGAAGAGGTAGAGGTGGCAGAGAGGGAAGGTGTAATGAGTCGGAGGGGTTGTGGCTCACCGTGTCGTACGCGGGCATCATCGAAGACTGGCGCGACGGGTGCCGTATCGCCATTCGCGCCGCACGCGTCAGGCTCGAGGTCCAAAGGCTGAAGCCGCGATTTATGAAAGCATTTTTCGAGTCACTGCCGGGCTTGATTTTATGGATATCAGCGACAGTTGATAAAGTGATCAAACATATTGGATGCCGGGCGCGAGGGGTGATTCAGAGAAGAACGTCAGCAAGAGAGTTGGACCGGCATGAACGACACGGACTACCGTGGCGTTTACCAGATCGAATGATTAAAGTGACATCATGACCACGTAGATGTATGGAAGGGTCGAGCGAGGGTGCGCACGAGGGGGGCAGGGGGATAATGAGGACGAGGGGTGGCTTACCGGCGTGTTGTCCAAGGGCACTATCTCAGACAGCAGCAGCATGCGCATAGTAATCCCCCTTCACGAGCTAGTCCGAACGAAGAAGTTGAGGCGCTTGAGACCTGAACCTGCACGGACCTGACATCAGCGAACGTTCAGGACACACCGAATATATTCGCACGTAAGTAATAGGCGAGAGAGTCAGAGAGGGACTGAGGACAGCAAGAATGAGGAACCCAATACGACGGTGCCATAGAGGACTTTCAATAGCTGACTTGAGAATGAAACATCATGGAGTGTGATGGAACCAGGCTCGGTACAGAGGAAAGGGTAGAGGCAGGGGTCAGATGGCGACTTACTATTGCCAGCATACTCAGCAATGGGACCCGAGTTCTGACTTGCATCGACGACGGCCTGGACGTGCACGGAGGTCAGCTAGCGTTCAAAGACCATTGAACGAACTCGAATGTGGGTGGTGGGAGCGTCAGATTGTAGAAAGAGAATAAGGAGTCGGCATTAACGACACGCGGACACGGTGCCACGAGCGTCGTTTACCGGGGTCCAGACAGAATATGGTACATCATGATCATATCGAGTAACGGGAGGATCGAGGGTCCTCGCGAGGGGGCGGGGGTTAATAAGGACGAGGCGTGGCTTACCGTGCCGGCATGGGGGCACCAGTACATAAGGGAGGCGGTTTGCGCGGAAGCGCCGTTCACGCGCCACTCTCACATGAAGACAGCCAGGTCCGGAGCACGACGAGGAAGTCCAGACGTTTGAAATTTGCGGCCTGGCCTTGGACGGAAATCAGCGAACGTTCGGGGTCATCGGATACGCTCGGATATAAGTGATAGGTGAGAGCGTCAGCAGAGAGTTAAGGATACAGCATGAACGTCCCCCGGAATACGATCGTGGGCGGCGTTTACTAGACTTCTCGAGTAGGGCATCATACTCTAGAGTAATAGAAGGATCTCGGAGGGTAAAATGCAGGGTGAGATGTCGACTTACTCGCTAGTATACTGAACGATGTGCATGGCTACGCTGGTGCATGTAGCTGCGGTGAAGTCGGGCATTTCGAATCTGCATTAACCACGGGCCGAACTTGCGAGGACGTCAGCGGTTTGTTTACCCATAGTCGAAGATAATGGAATGTGGAATGTCAGCGCTGAAGACATTGTGGACATTATGCCATGAACGACACGAGTCGAAGAACGAACATCAGCACGATGTGCGGGGACCCGTGGCGTTTATACGAACAAAAAGGATTGGACAAACATCATGGTGAAAATTGACGATGAAGAGATAGAGGGGAAAGATGAAAGGTTTACTAACTCACGAGGAGGGCATTAGACGCGTCAATGCGCGATAGTCACGGTAGCGGGACGCTCGATGGTATATCTCGAAAATTCTGCAGTAACTACTGCCAAGAAGGACGTCAGCGGCTGTGCACCTGTACGAAACATGCTCAGAATGTGGAAGCTCAGATCTAAGTGAAGAAATTTGTCTAGATGGCATTAACGCACACGAACACGATGCGCGGTGTGTCCCCGTGGCGTTTACGCTCTCAAAGATTAAAGACATCATACTGATGGAGGGGAGAGATGTTCACGTACTCGGGAGCGAGAAGTATGGACGTGTGATTGCGGATAAATTTGGTTGTGGACTCATGGACTCGAGCGGCGCTGCGCCCGGATACGTGCTGGTACATGTGGCTCCATGAAAGACGTGTGAAGCCAATCTGAAGGCCGACGTCAATAAAATCGTGTGACATGCACAGGGAATGTAAGGAGGAAAGGAAGGTCAGATTGACTTGAGCAGGCGTTGTTATCATACACGACGCCGGCGGCGCGTGGTTTTAAATACATTAGCAAATTGAGCATCAGGAAGGTGGATGGTAAAGGGACGTGGAGAAATCGTACCCGGGGAATGGATGCATTTTCAGAGAGCTACCCGCGGTCAGGTCCGGTTCGCGTCGACTTTGGCGCTATTAATAATTAGCCCTGTTCGATGTAAGCAAGTGCAACGCCCTGTGTGGCGGGAGTGGAGGTCCTATGGGAGAAAGACCGGTCAGCGCATCGTGGTCTTGTTACAGAAAGATGAATCGGACTGAAGAACAAGGGGAAGGGTGATAGGAAGCAGAACACGAAGAGGCAAGTAGCTCAGGCACTGTGAAACTATAGGTGTGTTCACGACAGCGCAGGACAATGTTGTGTACACCGTTCGTACTGGGAATGCAGTTTATCATCATAGCTGCTGCCTCTTTCGATGTAGGACACGCAATAGGAGACGATATGGATGAGAAAAGGAGACAACGTACCTGTTGGGTATATGATGGCCTGAAGGTAAGCGTGGGGGGTACGTGTGTGTGGGTGTTCAACTTCAAGAACGACGTTCGTTCATCTACGTGTCTCTGACTAGAAACAAGTCTCTGAAGTTTGAGACTTGTCTGAGAATATGCATCATCAGCGACCACGGCATACTTTGATCGAGGGCGCGCGGACGCGGGGATAACGTCCTGATCCGTTGGGCGTACTGAAACTACATACCGATCTTGAGCACCCCCGATCATCCATCCAAAAGGGGGCAAAGTCCGATCGGTCCGGACTGAACCTGTCGCCACAACGGTGGGCTCCTATTACTGTAGTCCTTCAGGAAGTACAACCTTGCACAAGGCTGTAAAGACTAGGCCTTTGTTATCCTTGGTAGCTGTGTGATATCTGGGAAAACGGATGAACGATTCCTTAGCTTCCTGGGGTTGGACACTTTTCCCATGACATTAATGTAGTCAACGCAAAAGGGGAAGATCTCGAAAGACTGTGTTCCCCGCTCGAGGGGTTTGTAAAAGATTTAACGATAGGCTAATCATCGTGGCATCATGGGGGATGATATCGAAGATGCGAGGTTTACTGTCTACACGATGCATCACCGTTACTGTCGAAATCTGTACAACTCTGTGAATGGCAACAACTGGGCAGCAACGGACGCGGTATTCCAAAACATCAAAGTATCGTGTTTGGACGCAACTGGTCATCGTACAGTTGTACAACCTCATTCGTAGGTACATCTGCTCAGAGCGTAAGGTAGACCTCGTCAGTATGAGAGGGAGTATTGCTCGCAAGAGTGCTTGATATCGTTGTGCCTGACGAACCTCCCATGACAGAGTTCCGAGAAAACCAGCTTCGCCCGTATGGACTATCCACGACATGCCCATCTGGCATCTTGACATACTTATACCTGACTTCAAGAATGACCACTGCCCATCATAAATTAATAAATAGAAAGCTTCAGCGTGTCATAATCTATTGCTTGAACGCATTCCACGCCTCATTAAGCGTCCCAAATACCCCATTCGCAAGCATCCTCTGCTCCACCGTCGTATTCCCAGCATTAAGCTACGAAAAACCCCAAGTAAGTCCAAACATCACAACGAAAGCATAGTAGAACCCACCTTATCCGGATGCAACTTCGCAATCGTCTTCGTATACTTCACCTTCACCTGCGACGGCGTCACCAGCTCCGCCATCCCCACCTTCTGCAGCCCCAGCTCCGGCCACAAAACAATATCCAGACTCCCAAGCAACGCCCGGATATTCGTCTCCTTCCCGCCCTTCCACGCCAGCAGCTTCCCATCCACACTATCCTTCAGCTCATGCCTCAGCTGCTCCTCCGCCTCCGCCGCGTTACTCGCCGTGCGCAGACTCGCGAGCGCCTGCGACGGCGGAGCCGGCCTCGACAGCGCTGCCGGCTTCACCGGCTTCGCAGGCTTGGGCTTAGGCTTCACAACAGGCTTATTTACACCCCCTGCATCCCCCTCCCTCCCCTGCGCAGCCATCCTCCTACACCTCCCCGCCCCCCTCGCAGCCTCCTCCCTCACCTTCCCCCCCGCCCACTCCATCCCCGCCAACACCTCCCAATCCCTCCCCGCCTCCTCCCACTTCTCCCGTCCCTCCCATGCCTCCGCCCGTCTCTTCAGGGCTTTGGCAAGCGCATCCCCGAGCTCCACACCCGCTCCCTCCTCTGCTCTGTCCAGCTTTGCCTCTCGCGCGGGATGGTACGAAGCTCCGATGAGCTCGATCACCGCCCCAGCATCCGCGATCGCACCGGCGTGGTCGCCTGTCCTGAGTCGGGCGATGGCACGATTGTTGTGCAGGGGAACGAGGAGGAGGTGCCCGGCTGGGAGGGTGCCGAGACCGAGGGTGTATGCAGACTCGGCCTCTGCGAATTGACCAAGCTTGAACTTCGCAGAGCCCGCATCCTTGTGTTTTGTAGCGGTGGCGATGGCACCAGGCGAAGCAGAGACGAGGTTCGCTCGCCGTCGGACGGGGGACGGCGCACGGCGTGAGGGCGGCGGGGGCGTATTCCTCGCTGCTGGCGTGGAAGAGGAAGACGCTGCTCCAGACGGAGGTTTACCCCGCCTGAACGGCGAAACATACGCAGCGGGCTCCAGGTCGTCCGAGAACAGATCCGCCGTCTTAGGCTTCGGCTTCGGCTCCGGCACCTTCTGCTGCACCTGCTGATGCTCCATCGGCTTCCCCCTCGCACCCCGTGTCGTCCGTGGGCCCGCCTCGTCCGAGAACCCCGCAGGCTCCCTCAGCCCATCCTTCCACGGATCCTCGCCCTGCCCCTGCCCCTCCTCGCCTATGGGCTCCGTCATCCACTTCGGCCGCCCCCCGCCGACTACCCCGGGCGTAGAGGAGGAGGAGCTGGCGCCTGAGGCGGAGGCACGCTCGACGTAGGCCTTGGCCATGCGTTCCTTGCCTTCCTTCCAGAAGGAGCTGGCCTTGTTGAAGACGCTCAGCCCGATCTCGCTGGCTTGGGCGAGGAGCTTGTCTGCGTGTTCTTGGATGTTGCGTTCGCGTTCTTGGTCGCGGTCGAGTTGGGAATTGGATGGTGAGGGTGTTCTGCGGTCGCGGTCGCGCTCCATTAGGCGCGCTCCGCTTCGAGGCGGGTGGTAGTCGGGGGATTGAGGGGAAGGTGAGGGGTCGCTGGCTCCGGCGCCGTTGGAGAGGAGGGTCTCGAGGGCGGCTTGGACGTCTAGGCCGGTATCGGTAGCGGCGAGCGCGACGCGGGCTTGTTGCACAGAGAAGCCCATCTCGACTATTTGCCCGAGGATGTGTGGGGGAGGGGAGACGGGCCGGGAGGAGGGTGTGCCATTGGTTCTTGATCTTGGTTGTGGGGCTGTCGGAGCTGGGGAGGAGCGGTTTGAGCTCTGGTTCGTAGTCTAGCGTAAGGTAGTTGATGAGGAGTTGAAAATGGCAGAATGATTTGGATACGCACTGGAGGCGACTTGCGTTTTGGGATAGCGTCGACTGGTTTACTCAGGGCACCCAAAATATCATCCTCGTCGTTAGAATCATCGCCCAGTAATGCGTCCTCGCGATTTCCGAAATCAAAGTCCCCAGGTGAATTTGGGCGTCTCCGGGGTGGTAGTGTCGGAGGAGAACCGTCGTCTCCCAGCATCCACGGCTTGGACTCTGGTGCCGCAGGACGTATTTGTTGTTTCGCCTGTGCGGTAGGCCGGGCCGAGAATTCGCTCAGCCAGTCGTCGTCGTCTACCAAGGCTGCGGCTGCGGGTGGCGGGGTGGGTTTTGTAAGAACTACCCGACTGGCTGGCTTCGACGCGAACGAATCCAAGCCCCAATCGTCTTCTACTAATGCCGCAGGCCCCGCAGATAATGAAGCGAGAGCCGGTGTGCTGGGTTTCCCGAGGCTATCCAGCCCGTCCCAGGCATCGGACGTTGGTGCCTTTACTGTCTGCTGGTATCTCCTCAAGCTGTCAAGCTTTGATCGTTCAGCTTCTGCAGCCCGCTCGGCTATAGTCATACGTGCGCTGCCGTTAGCACCAGCAGCCAGGGACCCGCTGAGGAGCCCGCTGAATGCATCTCCGCCATTTGATGACGGCTTCGTGGCAGGATTCGGTGTAGTCGTCCTCTGTGATGATGTGCTGCCCATCGATGGTGTGATAGACCGTGAGCTAGGGTTGGAGGACCCCGCGGATGAGAGCATGGAGAACACATCGTGCTGCGGTCTTTTAGCGAGGGCGTTGGCTGGTGGTGCTGATCCGAGCTTCTGGGGCTGCGGCGTGGGTTTGGAGGGCGCAGACGAGTTCCACAGATCGGCGAAAGAGTCAGCCATGGTGATGTGCGCGCAGACCGGCTTGCGATGAGAGAAAGGCCGCGCTCGTCGTGGTCGACGATGAGCAAGATGTGTCAAGATCGTCGTCGGTTGTGATGGGCTGGGCTCGGGGTTAAGGGCCGGTATACCCGTACTGTCCGAATTTCACGCAAGGCTCCTTTCAATTTCCTGTCAACACGGATGCTGCGTTGTCTTGCTCGACGTCTGCAGCGATGGCCAGGAACATTTCAGCATCATAGCCCTGTTCTGGGGCGCGGTCTAGCTACGGACAGCAAGCCATACTACATTACTACGCCCATATTTTATCCTAATGCTGGTACGTCCTTCCTACCTCAGAATTTAACAGCTAAGTAATGCATTGCAGTCCCACATATTGGCCATCTGTACTCCCTCGTCGTTGCAGACGTATTTGCGCGTTATCAGCGCCTGCTCGAGCCTAACAGGCCCGTACACTTCCTAGCGGGGACGGACGAACACGGGCTCAAGATTCAAAAGGCCGCACAGGCTAAAGGTCTGCCACCCAAAGAGTTCTGCGACCAACTAAGCAGCCAATTCCGTGTGTGTTCGGCTTTACTGCCTGTGTGCCCCCCACCGAGACTGATGAACGTCGCAGAGACTCGCAGATAGCGCGCAAATCACCAATACCATCTTCATGCGCACCTCTGACCCCGCTCACCACGCCACCGTCGAGAGTGTCTGGGTACGTCCTCCAACCCCGTCTTCCCAATCTCATCTCTAATCCCCAACACAGAACACCCTCAACGCCAAAAACCTCATCTACAAAGCCAACTACTCCGGCTGGTACTCCATCACCGACGAGTGCTTCTACACCCCCGCCCAAGTCACCACCAGCCCCTCCAACCCCTTTCTCACCATCTCCACCGAGACCGGCGCCACCGTCGAATGGCACTCCGAGGAGAACTACATGTTCCGCCTCTCCTCCTTCCGCGAGTCCCTGCTGGCGCATTATACCTCGGAGAAGGGGCGGAACGCGCTGTTCCCGCCGCAGCACCAGGCGCATGTGGTGAAGATGTTGAGGGAGGAGGGGTTGGAGGATTTGTCGGTGTCGAGGCCGCGTTCTAGGCTTTCGTGGGGGGTGGAGGTGCCGGGTGACCCGGGACATACGATTTATGTGTGGTTTGACGCGTTGCTGGTATACCTTTCCGGGATTGAGTACCCTTGGGGTGGGGCGGGCAAAGGCCAGGTGGAAGGCTGGCCTGCGGACTTACAGATCATCGGCAAGGATATTCTCCGGTACGCCCTGTTCCTTCCTGTTTACCGGCTGCGTGAGTTAAAATCTATGTATACACTGGCAGCTTCCACGCAATATACCTCCCCGCGATCCTCCAAGCCCTCGAGCTACCCCTACAACACCGTCTTCTCGCGCACGCCCATTGGACAGTCGAGCAAAAGAAAATGTCCAAATCCGTTGGAAACGTCGCAGACCCCTTCGAAGCCATGGACGAATTCGGCGTCGACGTTATTCGGTTCTACCTTGCCCGCGTCGGGGGACGATTCCGTGACGATACTGGTCAGTCTTGTTTTCATCTTATCTGCTCCTTGCGTCGCGCTTGACGTGTTATTAACGGCAACAAATAGACTGGTCCCGCGAACAACTAGAGAAACACGATCGGGAGATCCAGTCCCTCCTGGGCAACCTCCTGCTACGCGTCACCTCCCCCAAGATCTCTGCACGCGCCAGCACAGCCCCACCCGCCTCTCTCCAGTCCATCTTCTCCGTTCACAACATCGGGACGTCCGGCACCGAACAGGAAGTCCGTGTGCGCGCTGACGCCGAGGGGGAACGGGAGAGGAAGGACCAAGCAGAGGGTCTGGGACCGCTGATGGCTGCGACATTGTCGGTCTCGAGGGGTGTCAAGACAGCGATGGCAGAGCGGGAAGTGGGGGATGCACTAGATCAAGTAATGCTCCTCCTCAAACTCGTAAGTCCCCCCCACCCCCTCTTCCTCCCCCGCCTCTCCACAAGTTAACCCCTCATCCCCTTCGGTACAGGCAAACAAAACATTCACAGACATCGCACCCTGGAAAAAACACCTAACGCCCGAAGAAGTATACGCCTGCCGCGCCGTCTCGCTCGAAGCGCTCCGGGTGGCGGGGGTGTGTCTCCAGCCGTTCGTGCCTGGCGTGGCGGGGCGGCTGTTGGATGCGTTGGGCGTGCCGGAGGGGGAGAGGACGTGGAAGGAGGTGGAGGGGGGGAGGATGCGTGGGAGGTGGGAGGGGGTGGGTGGGGTGGGGGAGGTGGAGGAGGGGGCGAGGCTGTTTTAGATGGTCGTGGGATCGAGTATGTGTGTAATTCGTAGATATAATGTTCCTTGGACCCCCCGGACATAGATCTTTATGGGATCGATCCAGCGTGCGTTGAGCGTGAACAAGGACCTCGAAGTAAGCCTGGATCCTTTCTTATTGTCTGCCATATTTGACGCTTCCTCTCATGGCTGAAGCGCTCATGAAGGCTGCCAACTACACTACCAATGCCCCACCCCCATCGAGCAACTTCACCAATGGTAGCTTGTATGATGTCCTCCGCGCATGAATATGATTCACGGACGATGAGTATCAGTTCATCTTGAATCACAGGCGGAATAGAAATAAATTGTGGTTGAGACTAAGCCGCAAGGAAAGCACAGTGAATCGGTAGAATGGGCGCTCGTCGTAGTCGTCGATGAGCAAAATCATCACTACCGACTTGAAGTGTGTCACGGCGTCAGGAGCCATGCTCGGGGTCTATGCTGTTCAAACTGGGGAAAAAATACTCCGTAGAATAGAGTCCCGTTCCGTAATATAGTTTGAGGCTCCGTAATAAATGTCGACTTACCTTCCCGTTAAACGTTGACGCTCCGTGACACAAATAAAGTCGCCGTGAAGAATATCACTCACTTACAGAAATGCTGCTTAGAGAAATGCTGCGAGGGCGCCGTAACACATCGAAGCGCCGTAGAAATGGTACACCTTGCACTTGTCGACGAGTCACGTGATCATGTGATTTGGGCACTGGGCTGGCATAGATCCCTCAATAACACCCGGGGGGTCAACCACTAAGCTCTGAGTCATGTACTGTTAATGCTGTTCAAACTGGGGAAAAAATACTCCGTAGAATAGAGTCCCGTTCCGTAATATAGTTTGAGGCTCCGTAATAAATGTCGACTTACCTTCCCGTTAAACGTTGACGCTCCGTGACACAAATAAAGTCGCCGTGAAGAATATCACTCACTTACAGAAATGCTGCTTAGAGAAATGCTGCGAGGGCGCCGTAACACATCGAAGCGCCGTAGAAATGGTACACCTTGCACTTGTCGACGAGTCACGTGATCATGTGATTTGGGCACTGGGCTGGCATAGATCCCTCAATAACACCCGGGGGGTCAACCACTAAGCTCTGAGTCATGTACTGTTAATCTCTATGTACCTTTAGGACCCTCTACATGCAAAAATTAGATACACAGCATATGTGGAAGCTACATAATCTGGCATTCTGTTACCTGACTCGGGCTGTAAACATCTGTAAACAATGCACCGGGTTTGGCATGAATGCCTCTACAACATCCGGGGGGTCAACCACTAAGCTCTGGGATATATACTATTCGCTTTTAGGCATATTCAGGACCATATACATGTAAAAATTAGAAACACAGCATATGTAGAAGCTACACAATCTGGCAGTTTTGGTCTCCCATGTAGTAAGCACGTGCAAACAATGCGATGAGGCTCGTTTCCTCATCGTTTCTTTCACCACCTTCAATCTTTATGAACAAGAAACGAACTATATATTGTTTAAAAACATAGATCTACGTTACGAGGGTATATGATTAGAAGGAATGTAGGAGGGAGCATGGGAGTTGAGTGTCATATGATGTAGTAGGGAGGTGGAACTATGCAGTGATTAAAGCGCCAGATGAGTGTGAATTATGCTACGAGGAACCGGGAGAGAATGCTGGAGAGTATGTATGATGCTATGGAGCGGAAGGCTGTGGAAGGGGTATGTGTTTGTCAGAGAGTGTGAGAGAAGTAATTTAGTCGAAGTTGTATGTGCGCTTGCTAATCCAAGGATTACCGATGGTACAATCGATGGTGAAAGAACCCGTGAATGATTCTGGTTTGCTCGTGACGGGAGGAGGAGGCGTTTGCAAGATAGAAGGACCTGGTGAGCTGGGTGCCTCGTCAATTGTTGTCAAGTCAATCGGGGCAAATGCTGAAGTAGAGGGTTGGCTGGTTCTCGAGCGCGTTCGATACGTGCGCTTCACGGCAGGGGGGGCGGGAGGTGGTGTACTGGTCCTCGAACGCTTAGCCGGCCTAGGAGGAGATGATCCATAATGTGAATGGCCGTCGTCGTCGTCGTCGTCGTCACTATCGAAGAGCCGAGTGACTTTCCTTTTTCTGGATGGGCCATCCTCAGTATTGACACTCTTGATGTTCTCTAAGCGATGATAAAAGTGACCAGCTCCGGATTGCCCTCGTCGACGGTAACCTGGAGGTCCATGTACACCATAGAATTCATTGATCACATCTGGATGAACCCCTTCACAGTCATCCATGTAGACTCCATGTTCAAGTTGTCCAATGAAGCGCAAATCCTTGAATCATTCCTTCAGATATGGCTTGAATGCAGATGTCGTCATAGAACGTACATTCGGACTCTGGTCATGCCCTTCGCCTGAAATAGGCTTGGCATTCCAGGTACTTTGGAAGATTTCGCAGTCCTGGTTAATGCTGTCCAGGAAGAGTAAGTGAAGGAGCCAGAGATGCTGAGAATTGGTCCGATCAAGATGATGCAAGGATTCTAATCGAAAGAAAAATGCGCGCCATGGCCGTCCGAACTGACGCCCTACTTCCACCCATAGTCGCTCAATCCTTGTATTGTACGTCGAGGAGCCCCACATAAAACTTGCACGATTGCGGCCCCTTGAAAGAATCATGAGCACTGCAACATCACGGTTCTCCCCACCGCGATCGCCCCGTACGCGTGATGGGAGGCCGTACTTGGCGACAGCATCAAGAAACATTTTGAGGACCGTAGATGCTTTGTTATTGGTACTGGCATGCAACCCTGTCACCTAAAATGGTGTTTCATAAATAAGAGTCGGAAGAAAAGAGGATTTAGTGTTTCTTACTGTTCGTGAATATCCGTCCACTACACCATGTATGACAATTCCCCAGAGGATAAGTTTATGGTGGCCATCAATATGCCATAGTGCGTTTGGACGAGCAACCTTGTATTGGCGCCTGAGAGGTTTGGTCTGTTGCCGGAGTGCCTTTCCCAGCCGATCGACTCGATGTACAGAAGAGCGGACACGCTCCTTTTGGACCCGCAGCCCTTTGCTCCGTAAAGACCCTGCAAGATAGCGCAAGCCTGAATCGGGATTTTCGGCACGGAAGTTGCGGACATGATCATCGAGATCATTGTTGGAAAGAGGAGTAAAGCTATAATCAATGTTATTTGCCTTGAGACTTTTTCGGACAGTCTTGCGGTCGACTCGAAGGACCTTTGCGAGTTTGGTGACAGAGATACGACGTGAAGGATCCATCGCTTCTCGAAGAATCTCAACATTGATCAGTTTGCATGGTCTTCCCCGTCCCCCCGTGCTCTCCAATGTAACGGGCTCTGCAAAGCCAATATTGGAGGTTTCTCTGTAGGGAATTTTGAGCATAATTCGAATGAATGACAAGGTGTCGAAACGCACAATCCCTGGGAGGTCATTTCAGCATTCCCGAGCTGAACGAAGAGATCATGAAAGCGATCTGCACACATCTCCAGCCATGGTAGTGGAAGTCCTTCATTAGGAGCTGAAGCTTCCATTTCAGAAAGCAGTGGGATGGCCTTAGTTACAAGTGTCTCCGTGTGTAGTCGAATACGATGAATGTCATAGTTCCCTCGAGAAAGCACGTCATGAGCCACGCGGTACATGTCACCTAGAATCTGGACAGCATTGTACACGTTTGAAGACCAAGGCAGTTGTCCTTCACGCGGGGGTAGAGGTGGAAAAGATGACATCCAGGCAGAATAAGAGAATATGGCTGTGAAATGATAAGAGCGAGTGAGATCCTAACGATCAAGTTTCTGCAACAATCTCATCTGAGTCTCATCTTATCATATCCAGATTTCAACACAAATGCCTGCAGGCATCGAATCGAAGCGTGTTCGCATTGCTTTTCTGTGCATGCAGCCACGTTGCAGTGGTGCTGCTTTACCTAGTACCGTTGCATACTCTACTTTGCTGTACCTGGGCCCGTATGGAACATACACCACTGCTCCAACGACATCCACTGTTCTGCCAAGACGACAGAGTTTTTGCCTTCAGGGTATGTCTGCAGCATTGTACCGTATACTTCAACGATCAAGACTACATTTAGGTTGAAAACATGTTGTTCAAGGTCCCTATTGGGAAGCTTCGCCAATACTCCGAGCCTCTCGATAAGATCCTCAGTATTCCACCGTCATTTGCAACAGAGGGAACTGAGTGCAACCCAATCGTGCTTCACGGTCTCACAGTCGAGGAGTTTGAGTCGTTCCTCATGTGGGTTAATCATATGTGAGTACGCTTATATTCACCTTCTTTCGTTGAACCACAGTACTCAACTAGCAAAGCAGAAATTGGTCTGCGCTAGATCTCACCGAAGTGCAGCTCTCCAACATCTTCAAGTGTTGCAGGTTGTGGGAGATTCAGCCGGGAATAGACTTTGCAATTCATGGTATCGAAAAGTTGAACCTCTCACCGTCACGAATGATCAAGCTTGGGATCACATTTCAGATCTCGTCGTGGATCCGGGCAGCGATCACCACACTCATTGACACTCGACTTGCTGTCGTCAACTTTTCCGAGCTGGTGGATATAGGACTCGTAGCTTCAGCAGCTATTGCGAAGGCACGCGAGATGCTCGAAGAGGATCGAAAGATTCTCGTTGTGGTCCCGCCACCCATGCCAGCCACATCGCCTCTTATGTGCGCATCTCACAACAACTGCATCCGCAGCTGGAATGAGATCTGGGTGAGAAAGATCAGTAGGGAAATCGTCCATCCCTTTACACCTCTACCGCTTGAAAGGATTGTTGATCGTGTCGAGGAGGTCGACTACCCACATATGCGCCAAGCTTGTAAGGAAAGCGCTATTCAGGGAATGAGGACCAGCAAAATGCTTGAGGGAAAAGGAGAGGTAGTCGACAAGGCGGTAGAAACTGTTCTTAAGCATTATGGATTAGTCTAGAGTAGCGGCGGCGGCGTACGAGTACATGAGACGGTCTACTATAGTCTATGTTTTTTGGAGGCTGCAGCTTCTTCTTCGACGTTGCTCGCAAGGAAAATCATTCTCCTTTCCCCCGACGGCCCCCAGAGCGATGTATTTGTCTTGACTAATCCGCCGCTTCTTCAACTTCAATGGACGAACATCTAGAAATAGAAATTGTGAGCAAAGAGCAGGAGCATCAGATGAGGGGAAATTGCCTGATAAAGGAAGAGAAAGGTCAACCGATAAGTCGTCAGAGGAAGGCATAATGTCATCGGATGACGGGATAACTGAGGATGAACGGGATGAGCTGAGGGTTTCCTTGATCTGCTCGCCCAACTTCCGATGTCGTGGTTTCATGGCATCTTTACGCTTCCCCTTCTTCTCGAGGCCCTCTTTCCGCCGCATGATCCCTTTCAAGTCGCGCTCGACCAATGAAGCGTCAAGCGTTGGATCTCCGCGAACAGCAGAAACTCTGATGGAGGGCACATGAGATCGACAGGATACATCTAGAGGAGGAATGAGATGACGCACAGCTTTGCTCCATGTGACGTGTTGATCACCCGACCATTTCCACAGTACTCGAGTGGACCAATAGCCACGTCAGAGCTGTTCAGCACAATGTGCTTAAACAGTAACCGCTCCCGATCACTACCAGTGATGAGATTTGTGCTGCTGGATGGACTATACATATGTAATTCCGCCGCCCTGAGTACTCACAGATACCAACGAAGTTAGATGTTACTTACTGGTGCGCATTACGGTCCACTCGTGAGTTCGAGGGGAACGCGGGGGTTACGGACCACGTTTGCTTACTGCCCTTCTTGTCACCCTGGTAGAGATAGGTTTTCCGTGTTGATCGTTTGTTCCGATCGTCACCTGGGAGAAGACTCTGATAGAAGTCTGGCCGGAGGTGAGTATTGCTGTCCAGGAAGCCTTTGAAGCGTGCATCTCTTGATAAGCAAAGACTACAAACATGATGAAGGAGAGACCTTACCTAGCGTAGAGTAGTGAAGTGTTAAGGGGTCCTCACCGATATCTTCGTCACTGCCCAGGCCTCCTCGTAAGGTGTCCCACTGCTTCTGACCGAAGATTAGATGGCCAAGAACCACCCGCTTCTTCACATTCAATTTGAGCGCCGGATATATATACTCAGGTTCGAATGTATCATATAGTGGGGTCGCATCGCGGTACCATAAATCCTCCGACACCGCAAGGATGGAAAGTTGAAGCTGAATTATTGATAAGCAAAACCGAACTTCAGAAAGACGGTATTAGCACATGCCTTGTATTCGTCGATCAGACTCGCAAGCCGCGGACTAGTACGCACGCGATCCTTGGCATAGACATGTAACCAGTCTTTATACGTGAGGCGTTGCTCTTTAGTCGGGGCCAGGATCCCACTAATCGTACACTGCATCAAGAGTTGGCTATACCAGGCATCAGTCATGAGAGAAAAAAGCTAATGGATTGATAGGGCGTACGGAAGGTCAACATGTGAGCGGTATGCAAACGTCCAAAATGCTTCACAGAAGCGCGCAGTGCGGGATGGGCAATCAAAAAGCTCCCGTTCGGTCAAGAATGGAGAAAGGCCTATTATGCCACGATTTCGTCTAAGTAGTGAACACAGAAGTGAGATAGATAGCACGTTGCTCACCTGCGTCAAAGAACAATTCAGATACGGTGTATACACCGATTCCGCTCCATGTCGTGTTCCAGGCTCGGATTTCGTCACAAGCGGGACCATCGCGAGCGCAGTTGCGGCGACTACTCATCCAGGATGCGACACATTCAAGGAATGCGAGGTACTCGTGGAATAGATCAGGTGGGGTTGGAGGGAGCGACTCCTTTGATTTAGCCCATATTGGCTACACAAGAGATCAATAAGCTATGTGACTTGGAAGAAAACGTCGGAGACGTACCTGCGATAACAGATCGCGGGAAAGAAATGCAAGGACGAAGTCCTCGAACTCCAATGCGAGTACTACGCGGAAAACCCGGCTCTGAGAAAAGGCATTAGGGTAGACTCATCTGATTGCATAGAAGGAATAATGGTCCTTACAGTCTTATCCACTTTCCGGATCGAATCATGCCAGACTGACGATTTATAAAACTGTACAGAGCAATGCGTCAAATAGGAGAACTGAAACGCGTCATGAATGATCAGAATTAGGGGATACCGCACGTAGTGAACTCACCTTGAGATGTAATAACCCAAGATCCAGGATGATGGCTCGGTTTGTCGTTGAAAGACCTTGCAACTGCAGCGATTGAATGGGCGGCGGGTTTCGATTTGATGATGTTTTCCGCCACATATCAGGCCAGAGACTGGTCTGGACATAGCGAGAGCCCCGAACCGCTGTAGTCTTCGCACTCAACTGATAGACATGACCCTCTTTGACCGCTGGGATATGCTTGAGACGTGTGGCTTCTTTCTCTGATGCATCTGCCCAGAGAGCGATGACATACCAGCTTGAGGTGTCCTGATGAAACTGGAATAGCTCCTGGAGAGTGAAAAAGTGTGCCAGGACTTCGCGATACTCAGGCATGGTGGTGTTGATGGCTGGCAATGTCTGTTGATTAGAATCAACGCGTCGAGCGCGTTGTGTACAAGTATTTACATGCTCAAAGAGGAAGGAGAGACCAAGATTGCCAGATTGTATAGCTTCCACATATGCTGTGTTCCTAATTTTCACATGTATATGGTCCTGAATGTGCCTAAAAGCGAATAGTGTATACTCCAGAGCTTAGTGGTTGACCCCCCGGATGTTGTAGAGGCATTCATGCCAACCACGGCGCATTGTTGACAAGTGTTTACAGCCCGAGTCAGATAACAGAATGCTTGCAGAATGCCAGATTATGTAGCTTCCACATATGCTGTGTATCTAATTTTTACATGTAGAGTGTCCCAAAGGTACATAGAAATGAATAGTGCATGACCCAGAGCTTAGTGGTTGACCCCCCGGGTGTTACTGAGCGATACATGCCAGCCAAGTGCCCAGATCAGACGATCACGTGACTCGTCGCGTGATTCCGAGATCTATTTATAGATTGAGGTTATACAAAAATCTCTGGGTGAGGATTTGAAAATCTATTTATAGATGTCCTCAAAAAAGCTTATTTTTGAAGAAGCATGGTCACGTGTTTGCATGTGACTTTTTTGGTCTGTACAATTGTTTACGTAACACTCTCATTTCCCAGACTCCGAACAGAGAGCATCCTGTCCGTGGTTTTAAGGAATTGGCTAGTATTTACAGCCTCACTTACCCTCTTCTCACATGGGCGTAAGCACAACCCCTTACCTTCGTGACTTCCATGAGATCTGACATGACAGCAGACTTATTTATACTTACAAGAATGGGCTGTTTCTTGGGGGAGGCTGAACACGGGCCGCCACGTCGGTCGGAGATTTAAATATCAGCGGACCTTGAATGTGGCTGGAGGGGCGGGCGTCGGGGCGCTGAGCGCTGAGGAGGTAGTAATTAGAAGTACGTTGTGTAGGTGTACGACGGAATACATGATTTTGATGCGGACATTGCGGCGGCGGCCGCAGCGCTCGGGTGTTCCCCCCAAACCCCCCTTGTGCCTGCGGCGCCTTCATTTGACACTGATATGTAATGCTTACCACATATGGTATCTCACATACATACAACGGGCACTCAGACACAAGATTTGATAGAGGAATTGGCGTTACATGGGTGTACACGCGAGTAGAGCTACCGAATAGCATGCGACTCTTTTCGCTTCTCTTTCGGCTGTCTATCGAAGGGCCGTAATGTTGGTAGCACACTGTCATCGCCGTTATTTGAGTGATAGCTTGGTTGTGTAGGTAGCGTGCAAGGGAGTTGTCCAGGTCCACAGAAGTTGCGGGTTCAATGTCAAAATGCTGAGAGGAAAAAAAGGATTGCAGGGTAGAGGCATCCAGTCGGGCACGGACGCTGGGACTGATATACCGTTGAAGCTGTGCTTCACTCGCAGGATCAAGTTGAGCCAAGAGTTTGAGCTCCCGAAGCATCGTGTCTTCGGCAACTTGCAGGCGCATCATTGCGTTGCCGATTTCGTTGATGGGTTTTGGGCTCTGCATGCGTGGTGAGGAAGCAGTTGTTTGTGAGCGAGGTGAATGAGCAGATCCTTGGGGAGACTCCAGTGGTGGAAGCATAAAAATGGAGGGGACTCGGAATCATGATGACAAGGGCCGGAAGATTCGGATGATGGCTGCGTCGACTCCTCGAGTCGGAGGAATGAAGATCGCGCCATATGGCACTCTCATTGAGTGCTATGTCATCGTGGTAGGTAAAATTGTTGCAATCCATAGCAGAGGCTGTGTCGCCGTTGAATTCGAGCTCTTGAGAGTCCGGTATAATTTCTAGGCTTTGGCTTCTGTGACAGTGACGCCATACGGGCACGGCTTGAAGCTTCAATTCATGCGGCATATCATCAAAGTGGCATTTGTGCGAGACGCATAATTTACTCACCTGTTGACTAGAACCTCTCCCGACGCTCTCTGAGGTAGACTCCCAAGCCTGTAGCATATGGTCGACGTTGTTTGCGGCATCACAGCCACTGGGTTCTTCGTGCTCGATCGCCGCTTCTTCGATGATGGGTTCTGCGTTGCAAGCTTCTTCACGATCAACAGTGGCTTGAGAAGTCGGAGAAGTGTCGTCGTGGTCTTCGGAGTTGATTGGCATCGGGTCTTCACCGTCTGATTCATCCGTGTCGTCGCAGTCTTCAATCTCCAGCTCATCTAGCCATTGTTTAACGAGTGATTCATCGAAAAAAGAGTCGTTTGAGGAGGTGGATGTTGACGACGAGCTGCTGGTGTGGCCGGAGTTAGTAGTGAGGGAATCTGATGTCGACAAAGTATGTTGAGGGCCGGGGACTGTTCGGAGATCACGATAATAGTCACGTAGTCGTCTCGTGTCCTCGCGTTCCTGGAAGAAGTCGGGCATGACGGCAGTGATCAGAAGCAATATCCATGTGTCGATACGAGGAAGCCGGCCAGAGTGCTGATAGGGCTTGTAATACTTCCCTTTGATTCTTCCGTTAAATGACTCCAGAGCATTGTTAGTGCGTGCAATCCTGTTGACGGGTACCCGTAGTCGACGAGCGGCTTCGATGGCTCCAGCAGGAGACCAGCTAACCCAGTAAGATTCAAGCGCGATATAGCTCTTGAGGTAAGCGAGAAATTTGATTGCGGCGTTTGCTTGGGTTTTCGAGAGTGCATGTCGTTTCTTTTGGACCTGCTGCCAGTGCCGAAGCTCTGCGTCATACTCAGCTACGGCGTTTGCATGAGTGTCGATATCCTTCAGCAGTCTCATCAGAAATTTTCCCAGTCGATCGCGAACCTGTTTGCGTCCGTCGCCTCGAGGTATTGATCGCAATGATTTGTTCAAGCCATTCCGCCAAGCCTGCCACACGTGAAATAGACACAAGATCAAGAGAATGTTGCCCCAGTTTTTTGCTAGCGCTGTGCATTCCCAGGTATCGTTGTCCGTGTTTCCGACAGAGATTTCAAATGCCTCACCGGCCTCGTTTTTCCCCATTGATTCCTTGAAACGTGCCAGAAGTAGTGTTTTGAAGTCCAGTTGGACAACTGGAAAACAACTGAAAACCAACTGGACTGCAACTGATAACAACTGGACCTTCAGTTGCAGTTGTGGCAGCTCAGACCTCAACAACTGCAGTTGAGTTGCGGTTTTTTGCAGTTGCGGGACCAGTTGCAACCGGTTGTGGCTGTGCAGGGTATGTACCATATAGCCACATGCATTTCTGTCATTTTCAGCCTTGAAAGTCTGAAATTGGGCAAGATTTGGCCAAGTTATGACTGAGACAATGTTTTCTTTGTGCTTAGACTGATAGTAATTGTAATTTCTCAATAACTTTGTCATTTCTTATCTGTTTATTATGACCCAGGGCTTGTTTTGAAGCTCATGGATAGCCGGACCTAGTTCCCAACCGGCAATCAGTTGCAACCGGTCCACAACCAGTTGCAACTGCAAATGACCAGTTGTGAACAAGTCCAGTTGCAGTTGCTCATATTTTTCAACTGCAACAACAAGTTGAAGTCCAGTTGCTCAAAAATTAGGCAAAAAACCGGACTCAACTGGACTTCAAAACACTAGCCAGAAGATTATCAAGGACTTTGGTGTCGTAATCCGCATGGGTCGCCTTCGCATGTTTCCGTGCCGTGAACATCATAAAGCCAATTGGGATACCAGAATTTCCTTCGTCAAGAGCCATGAGAATAACTAGCAGGGCACGCGCAGAGCAAACCCCAAAGGTAAGGTCCATGAGGACTTGCTGTTTGTGTCCGTATTTCCAGGCCGCCACTCGTTGCTGAGGTGTACAGATAATGATCTCGAATCTATCCGTGACAGGTTCTTGATGGGCTTGGTAGTGCATCAGGGACTCAGTGAGAAGCGGAGAGGGCGGCAGAGGTTTTTCGGACCGGAACCAGGTGTCAAGGTTTGCTTCTGCAGCTGAGCACTGGGGAATTCCACGTTCACGTGCAAGTGTTCGATACAGAGAGGAGCTGTCATACGTCGTGAGTTGGAAGCGGTAGTGTGTGTCGCCAGGTAAGTTTCCAAATTTTATTTCTGCTTAGCCCAAGAAGAACTTTCGGAGCGCAGGAGGCTGAGAGGGGAATTTTTTCGAAGCAGTGAGAGTGCATAGTCACGAAGATCCGGATGAAGTGGAACACGGGGATTGCGATCCATCTTCATAATTTTGGAGCAGGCATCAGAGTGGTCCAAGATTCCTGTAATCTCGTTTATAGCAAAGACACCATCTAGATTTGTATATAAGTATGCACAGAAACTTAAATCAATGATTACTCACCGCTCCGTTCATCATGCGTCGTTACAAGCCTAATCCAGCACCAACATCCAACATTCTTCCATGGGGTCTGCCTGTTGTTGTCCTTTGCTGCTCGTCTTCCTGCAGTATGGTCTACTCCGCATTGGCATTGGTATATCCTTGTATGTCTCCTCCATCTATTCTTGTCCTTCGTTCCTCGGGGATTTCGATACTTTCTGTCGGTTTTCTGGATGGAAAACTTCGATTGAACATCACGTTCGTCTTGAGTGGGGATATAAAGCTGGAGCTTTGAGAAGAGCTCGAGCGCACGTTCTGTTCATTCAGACAATTTTTTGCATCTCACGCTATGTCCGATACCTTAAGCTTAAATGACACGTACGTTGTTGTATAATGGAATAATCATAATAGTTCCGGTCTAAACTGACAGCTTCAAGATGGGACTGCATCGTGTTCATATCGTCCTCGGATAAACGGAGACTGTCAGGGATGTCATCTCTTCGATCACGATCTTTACTTTCAGGGACCGGAGCATCTTGCAGTTCTGGGACAACAGAGTTCATGCCAAAAGGAGCTTTGGATGTTGGGAACATTGTTAGATACGCGTATATGCGGTGCGGGGACTCAGCAATAGGTACTGTACAGATGCTCAAAAGTGCGACGACCCGACAAACGACGCGTTATTTGTACTTATGTATAGATCACATGATGGCGGCGGCGCGAGTTCGAATTCCGTTTCTTGGTGGCATCTATGCTTATGTGCTTCAATCGGATATTGATAACCCTGCCGCGCTCCATTGCGGAGCCCGTAATTTAAATTAGCTTGGTTTGCGCACTTATCACCTGCAGTGCCCTACGTAAAGGCCTCTGACTTTCTCATCTGCAATCTTAACTCTACTTTGGATGGCCTGGGAGGAGACGGAATTCTGGCAGAGGCATTGGTTCAAGACGGCCATACGACAGGCTGGTGATGAATAAGACTCAGAGCTAAAGGTTGCGATTGTGCTCGGTTGGTCCAAGACGTCTCTCAAAGATGCTCCTCGAGGACGAAAATGGTTGACAGTCAGAATCTCAGCGTTACTTCCATCTTTGTGTTAACCCATTCACTGTGGATACTTCTTGGCTCATTTTAATATCAATTCCCCATCTTTGTATTCAATGTTCTGATCTCAGGCTGTGGTGAGGTGGGTGGGATGCACAGTCCGTGTCGTCCAAGCCCCCATATTGCCCACTGTTTTAATTTTCAGCCCACACTTGTTGCTCTCAAATCGGAGGACCTGCTTTGGAGTCATACGATTGAAGGGTCTCTCCCGCCTCTGTGATCCGAAGCAACTTCTCATTTGCGACATGGGGTGGGATTTTATAAAAGCTGTTTGTTGTTCTGATGTTGTCTTGAAGTTCTGATCAAAAAGTTATATCTCTACTTGGAATCTTAACACCAGAAGTGTAGTGTTGTACAACACCTCTTCACGATAAATGAAGTATAGATACAACTCTTCGTACGATTACAATCCCTTTTGCTTCATCTACCTGTGAAACACTATGGATAGCACACCGCTAACATCATCCCCACCAGATCCGTCCTCGCAGACGCAACCACCTCCCACTGTAACACCAAAATCACCTTCCCCAGCAGTGGCACCAGACACACCCAGCCCACCTTCCCATCCCTCCCCACCCTCTCCCCGTTTATATCCCTATCCTCCGCCCCCTCCCACACCGCAGTAATTCCCTTCCCCACAGCCACTGGCTCCCTCGCACCCTCCAACACAGAAGACGAGGGCTCCGCCCTGCTACTCCCAGAGGAGACACTTGGACACGTGAGTGGCGGGTTGATGAGGTTCACCTGGATCCGCACGTCCTCCGACACTGGATATGGCCGAGGATCCTGACGCCCTCAATTGGGGAGGTCTTGGTGTTGAACATGGTGATGTGCTGCAAGAAGATGTGCATCGTGGTCTTGGTGTAGAAACCATTCTTTGACTGTTCCTTCGTCTGAGGGTGGTAGGTGACACGGATGGAGGGGTCAAGCCTGGGAGCGTGGGGTTAACATTGTGCATATGTAGCCTGGTGTAATTCTTACCCCAATGGACAGTCGAAGCTTTCGTCGGGGCTGACAGCGGGCACTTCGTAGCGGGAGATGAAGCTATTGTCGAAATAGACACTTCCAGTCCCGCTCAGCCGAGTGTACTGCGAGGCATTCTTAATCTTTTCCTGCAGCCAATAAACCATTTAGCAGACGTCACATGTTGAGAGAAAGAACTGCTGTACACTCAAATGTGTCTTGGTGTGCTTCTTCGGAACACATACTCATGACATCGTCGCGTTGAGTTTGAGCCACACAATCGTGATGTTGTGAGTGACACCATCACTCGGGATGGTGATAAGCCCTGGAAATTCAAATGTGGCGCTGACGTTGCCTTTGGATGAGATCACGGGGGTAGAGTGGGGTATTACTGGTGGTGCGGAATGAGCTGATTCTTTACTTCTCACAAAATCAGCAGATGCACTCAGGTATACCACGCCAGCGGAGAAGACTGGCGCTGGTGGGCTTGGAGATTGAGAGATTCTAGAGGTCCAGGGTAGGCACGCTAACACCGAGTGTAGGCGTTCGAGCATCAGTGAGAATCCTGTGTGGCTTAAGTTAGGTATTGTGATATCATGAAATGTGAGTCACCTACCTCGCCCGTGCTCTGTGTAATGCGGCTTTGTAGATCAACCTCACCTGTTCCTCCTTCGTCTTCATATCAACACTTATATTGTATCCCACATTCCACGATGCAACATATACCGCTGTACATGTAATGTTAAGTAGAGCAGCAAAAAATTCAAGATACCAGACGTACCATAGATCAAAGCAATCCCCACCTCACCCTCCACCTCAGCAAAGACTCCAATAGCCACCTGGATACCAAGATGGTCCTCAAGCACCCTGCCTGCCCCCAAGCTTCGTCCGTTCCTCTACTATCTCTTCTTCGACATCAGAAAGTTCCTTCTCAAGTTCCAACACACGGTTGTCGAGCTCCCTGTTATGGTACTACCGATACTTACCCTTTTTCGTTACTTTACCTTTGATTACGACTTAGTTTTCACTTACTTTTTACTTCAACTAACATTCAACTGTTAGTAACAACTTGATTTTGTATTCTAAAAATATTTCAACTTGCAGGAATTGAACTCCAAACTTATTGACGCGCGCGTTCGCCGTTGATCTATGAACGCGTCGAGTCCAATAAGTCTTCAACTCTCAAGAATTGAACTCTGGACTTCCGGCGCGCATTGACCAAGTCAACGCGCTGACCTTGAATTCGGCGCTAAACGCCGAAATGCCCAATTCGAGGCAACACGCGTACTTACCGCTCAAATCAAGATCACGCTGGAAGGACTTAGTGATTTCTCAATCTTTGGAGATCTTGCAAGAAGATTCTAGATCAAAGATTCATTTTAGTTAAAAGACTCGCATGTAAAGATTAGATAAGGTAATCTTTAACTTTTTGAACTCTCATCACTGCGTGAACTAAGTACTCGTTCCCACGGCTACTACTAAACCACTGATATTGCTTCGCGCTATCATTAGTTTAGAATTGAACTTAATCACTATTGCTTCGCGCTAGGATTAAGTCGACTAACTGCTATTGCTCCGCGCTAGCTTTAGTTAAACACGCAAAGTTCGATAGATTAGGATTTAAGACAACAAACTTCATTTCTTTTCATTCTCACGGATTACAAGTAAAACTCAAGTACTACTTGGAATCCTTAGCTTAACCTACGACTCGTGTATTCATCGGAATACACCAAAGTTATTCACGGATCATAACATTGGTGGACACACCCGGAAAGTCTTACAATATCTAATCTTATCGCAAGCGTGGGAGCTTAACGATACCGCGAGATACCATGCCGGCAAAACCGCGCAAGACTAACAACTCGCAAAGCGCGCAACCGGACGAACAACATAGCAGGCCTGGTGACGAGGTTGAAGTAGGTACTAGTAATGTTGAGGGACAGGAACTCGAGCAACTCGAACACACAAGGTCACTATCACCGAGATCTCAAACGGAGAACCCGCCTACAAAACCTAAAGAGCTAGATTACTTCGCGCCACTCGAAGGATTAGATGTACCTCTCCCTAAGGTCAATACTTGGAATAACCCATACACTAGAACAGAAGTAGGGTTCCTAGCCTGCAAAAGAATTGCCTCCTTCTTCTCAGAAAAGGATGAGCGATCTGCACGAATCAAAGCCCGATGGAATGAAGCGATTCAACTTGGGGAAGTTATGAACAAGGATTCTCGCATCGACAACACTCGTTTTCTCACGAGAAGTGAGAGTCGAACTCTTTTCAAAGAAGAAAGCACATTACTTGAAGAACTCTTAACCAACGTCCTCGAATATGATAACGAATTCTATTACACCTTTACCGTAGACAAGGAGATATTAAAGAAGCTAACGGTGTTGCTTTTTAAACGACTAGAGAACGCCAGAAACGCTCTTATATTATCGGGCGAAGGGTTACCTTCATTGCCGATATGGGGACCCGATGGAAAGGCGACGGAGTTCTGGACGGCCAATGATTTCGAAATTATTGGAGCCTGTTATCGAAAGGACGTAGAAGAGTTTTTGGGGTATCTAGCTGATCACTATGATTTCAAAGATGTCAGTAAACCGAAAGATGATGGAGACATGGGAAAGCATAGACGTGATGATCGCATACCTCAAGAAGCGCGCTTTGATTTCGATCCGGACAGCATTTCCCGCTTCATGCAGAATACGGCTCGGAATAACTCAAGATCTTTTAACAATCAAAACGCATCAGTATTTGGTGGAGGAAAACACGCTAGCACTTCTAGAAAATTCCAAGATTTGTTTACTAATAAACACTCTGGAGGAAGGGAAACCCCGCCACATATACCGAGAAGGCGAAGAGGAGACAGGGACGATGAGGAATCTGAAAGGAGTACTCACGAGGGAAGCCGTGATGACTCGATTCGAAAGAAACGAGGAGATCCGGAACCATCGGACGGAGGAAGTAGTGATTCAGACGACGGTTCGGGTAAGCGAGATCGAGGAGGTAGAAAGCCGGATAAATCACATAGGAAGGATTCAAACGATCCTAAGGAACGTAAGGATAACTCGGCACGAGAAGTTCAGTTTGAGAATAAGCTGAAAATGGAAGTTATACCTGAATGGGACGGCAATACTGAAACATTAGGAAGATGGATGACTAAAGTTAATGTTCTTTCAGAGAGGTCAGATAAGGTCTTTGAACAGCTAGGAGCGCTCGTACCTCAACGACTTAAAGGAAGCGCCGAAAGTTGGTACTACAGTCAAAGTGCTAGTACACGTCGTAGACTAGAAGTTAACTGGTCAACGTTACGAGAAGGGATTGGTGAATACTACATGAACAGATCGTACCTCGATAAACAAAAAAGCCGCGCTAACAAGGCGCAGTATCGAGAACCGGGCTACGGTCGCGAAACTCCTAGTGAATTCTACATTAGAAAGAAGGAGTTGATTGAATTGGTATACGATTATTCAGATCGGGAAATTATCAACGAAATCATGAATAGCGTACCTAAGCATTGGACTTCAATCTTAACACCGCATCTATATAACAATCTCGAGGAATTCCAGATTGGTATCAAGTACTACGAAGAGAACCTTCTAGCATTAGATGTTAGTAGAGGATCACGAACGGACTATAACTATGGAGGAGTGAATTCAAGAGAACCTTACAATAACCCGAAACCCTATCAGAACTTCAAGACTGCAAGAACGAATCAAGTTGGATGGAGTAAGGCTGCTTCAAAGCCCGAATTTCCCAAAGATGATTTAAATGTCTCACCTAGGACTACTCCTGAAGACAAGGAGCGCGACCATGCAGACATTGCGGTAGCGGAAAACATTGGGATTACGAGTGTAAGTATTCTCGGAAGGGCAATCGGAATGCACGTACCAATTTAGCTCAAGTCGATGACGAAGAGAAATCTGCCCAGAATGAGTATGACGACCTCTATTACGGACTATCGTCAGACGATGAAAGGGAGGATTTTGATCAACCCCTTCAGTCGAATGCTGACGGCGCTCAAGAAGATGAGCCAGTCGCCGATCTGGAGGGGGAATCTGCAAATCAAACCACAAAATCCTTTAACACTCAAGTAAACGAAGTCAATGGAACGTACAGGTCTTCAAGATTCGAACCTAAGCCTTCATTGAACAGAAGATCGCGAAGGCGGTTTGCTCAAGAAGTTGAGAAAGTATCTTATCGCGTGGAAGCCGGAAACGAGAATGATAAAATGATCCGGCTTACAAAGATCATGGCCAGACCGCCCGGATGCGCTTTCCTTGGAGCTAAAGCTACGGAAACACTAGTCAAAATCAACGAAAGAGAGAGCGAGGCCATACCAGTGATTATTGACTCAGGATCGGATATAACTCTAATATCCCAAAAGACGCTCGACGGTTTGATAAGATCGCCTAAAATTAGAACCGGTCAACGGATAAATTTAGTACAAGTAACCGGGAGCACTACGATCTCCGGATACGTCATGCTAGACTTAATTTTCGAAACGGACGATGGGCCAATAAAGATAGAAGTCGAAGCGTACGTGGTTAAAGGAATGAGTACCCCATTCATACTAGGAAACGATTTCACAGATCAATATTCAATATCGACGATCCGAGAAGAAGGACGTACCAGGTTGAAATTTGGAGACACTGGAAGATCAATGGAGGTGTACAGCAGTTTAAACCCTAGATACGAAGACGAGGATGGGCACGCCTTCAAAATACGGACGGTTCCGGAGATTGGACAAAAGATATCGCGTATTAAGAGTCATCGAAGAGCCCAACTGCAAAAGCGGCGTAAACGAGAAAATCTAAAAGATCGAAGCGTCAGATCTACTAACCAAGTGATTATCGCACCGGGAACTTCGAAGGAAATATCTGTTTACACTACTTACCCGTTTAAATCAGAGTTTCTTTACATCGAAAGAATATTGGCCACAAATCGGAATCAAGAAGATATTTACGGCGCACCTGACACTTTAACAAGTCGAAACAAACCTACACTACATGTCTCTAACTTCTCCACCTTTCCTGTAACAATCGCGGAAGGTCAAGCTTTAGGAATAGCACAAGATCCTAGTACGTGGTTAGATAGGAAACGACATGGAAGTCTGAAAGAAGAAATATCGCGACGAGAACACGTTAATCTTGTTAAATCGATCATAGAGACCCAGAATGGTATTGCGGAAGCCGGATGCACGAGAACTGTTAAAAGCGAAGTCAACATAGGTCTGAATCCAGCATTGGGAATCGGAATAGAGGAAGACCCCCTTTCCGAAGCACCAGTGGAAGGCGGTCCAAAAACTGCTGAAATACCTGAAGGGATGACGCACGACAGTCAATTAATTGAGGAACTAGACTTTTCTAAAGAACTAACGGAGGAACAACGTCAATTGCTTATAGAAGTCGTTGTTAAGAATCGCGCTGTATTCGGATTAAATGGTAAACTGGGGAACTTTGATACATTCGTACCAGTCCCACTTGTACCGGGAACTAAGCCTATATCAGTACCCCCATATTCTGCATCACCGGCTAACCGAGAAGTAATCAACAAGCAGATGGATTCCTGGATTAATTTAGGAGTTATCGAACCTTCGAAAAGTCCTTGGGCAGCCCCGGTATTCATCGTTTATCGAAATGGGAAACCAAGAATGGTCATAGACTTACGAAGACTCAATGAAGCAGTGATTCCGGATGAATTCCCCTTACCAAGACAAGAAGATATCCTACAATCATTATCCGGAAGTCAGTATCTTTCGACCCTGGATGCGCTAGCAGGCTTCACTCAACTAACTGTAGATCCCAAAGACAGGGAGAAACTAGCCTTTAGAACCCATCGAGGATTGTACCATTTCAATAGGATGCCGTTTGGATTTCGGAATGGGCCGGCGGTCTTTCAACGCGTTATGCAGGAGGTACTTGCACCTTTCTTATGGATATTCGCGTTAGTATACATAGACGACATCGTTATATTCTCACAAACCTTCGAGGATCATATCACTCACGTAGACGAAGTGTTGAAGGCGATTCTAGGATCTAAAATAACATTATCACCATCTAAATGTCATTTTGGTTACCAATCGCTTCTGTTATTAGGTCAGAAGGTATCGAGGTTAGGATTATCTACCCACAAAGAAAAGGTTAAAGCGATTATAGATCTCGAAGAACCGAAAAATGTACAGACTCTACAAATGTTTCTGGGCATGATGGTTTATTTCTCGGGGTATGTACCGTTTTACGCTTGGATTGCACATCCGATGTTCCAACTATTGAAGAAAGGGACTAAGTGGAAATGGGGAGAAGAGGAAAAGGAAGCATACGAGTTATGCAAGCAGGTTTTAACAGAAGCTCCCGTTCGAGGACACGCTATGCCGGGGTTACCGTATCGAATATACTCCGACGCGTGCGACTTTGGACTCGCGGCAATCCTACAGCAAGTTCAGCCTATCAAGATACGCGATCTGAGAGGAACGAAAGCTTACGAAAAATTAGAAAAGGCCTACAAAAACAAGGAGTCCATCCCAGAACTAGTAACGGCTTTAGTAAAGGAGAATGGTGACATACCAGTAAACGCCGAATGGAATGAAAATTTTGAAGACACGGTCGTGTACACAGAACGCGTAATCGCGTACTGGTCCCGAGTGCTTCAGTCAGCCGAGCGTAACTACTCTCCTACTGAAAGAGAAGCGTTAGCATTGAAGGAAGGGTTAATCAAGTTTCAACCATACCTAGAAGGTGAACGAATTTTTGCAATCACAGACCACGCTGCCTTAACCTGGAGCAAGACGTTTCAAAATGTTAATCGAAGACTATTGACGTGGGGGTTAGTGTTTTCGGCGTTTCCAAACATGAAAATTGTTCACCGAGCTGGACGAGTTCACTCGAATGTGGACCCAATCTCAAGGCTTCGGCGTCGTATACCTGATCAGGAAGGACCTAAAATTGATGCAACCGAGAGTTTGAATCTTAAACCAACGGCAGATCCACTAAAGAATATGTATGATGAACTCGGGCCACGGTTTGAGGAAAAATTACTCACCGTAGCATCCAACTACTTAAGATCAGAGGAGGAGATTATGATTGACGACGACCTTGAGGAAACAAGCATTAGGATGGAAGTAGAAGAGATGGACGATGTATGCATACCTTATCAAACTTGCCGCGGGTACTCAATTCTCGTAAATCTGGAAACTTCGGAGATCAAAAGATGGAGGGAAGCATACGAGCGCGACTCACATTTTTCGAAAGTACTAATTTCCATGCGGACTCAGGAGGGTATCCGATCCGAATATCCCCAATACCTATACAACGAGGACGGTCTATTGTATTTTGAGGACGGGTTAGGCAACACGAGACTATGCGTACCAGAGGAACTAAGATCTGAAGTCATGGCCGAATCACACGATCTTATCAGTGAATCAGCACATGGAGGTTATTTTAAAACTTACAACAGAATCAGCGCCACTTATTACTGGCCTCGGATGTCAAGAGAGATCAAGATGTTCGTTAAAACGTGCGACATCTGTCAGAAATCCAAACCGAAAAGGCACGCTCCGCTTGGAATGCTGCAATCAATTCCGATCCCTAGTCAGCCGTTCGAAGTTGTAACAATGGACTTCATACCGGAACTACCGGAATCAAACGGATTCGATAACATATTAGTGATAGTCGACAAACTTACAAAATACGCTATATTCATACCTACCAACACTACCGTGACTGAGGAAGGAACAGCGAGATTATTCTTTCATCATGTGGTCGCCAAGTTCGGATTGCCGCGCCAAGTGATTACTGATCGAGACACGCGTTGGAAGGGCGACTTCTGGAAGGAGTTATGCAGATTGATGGGGATGAAGCGCGCGCTGACGACATCGTATCATCCGCAGGCCGACGGACAAACGGAGGTAATGAACCAATACCTAGAAATCTCGTTAAGAGCGTACATTAATCCCGAGAGAAATAATTGGGAAGAGCTATTAGACGCACTTGCATTGTCGTATAACACGTCGCCGCACACATCGACCGGCTTTTCACCGGCATATCTATTACGAGGGTATCATCCGAACACGGGTTCAACATTGATACATCACCCGAGTGGTATCAGATCAGGCGGCATCAGCGGGAGCGAAATGAATGAACCATCCATCGAAACGTTGCACGAAAACGCGTTGAGGATGGCGGAAAACTTCGAAGCGGAAAGACGACGCGCGGTCGACGCATTGACCCTGAGCCTCGCGTTCCAGAGACGAGCATATGATCAAGGCAGATTAGATATTGAATTTGAAGAAGGAGACAAGGTCTTACTAAATCCCCATAGCCTGAAGCTCTTGAAGAAAGAATCGGGACGAGGTCAGAAGTTATTAATGAAGTATGACGGACCTTTCGAGATACTACAGAAAGTAAGCCCCGTAGCTTACAGAATAAGGCTACCGGCGTCTTATGGGATTCACCCGGTGATTAACATTGCTCACCTTGAAAAATATCACGAGTCCCCAGCCGAGCTCGGAGAAAGACCCAGAAAGAAACTTAACCGCGAGGATTTCGATGTGCGTGTTGAGTACGAGGTAGAAGCAATAGTCGGTGAAGCATGGAAGAAGGCTCGGAATGGTAGGCGAATTCCCATTTATCGAACACGCTACCTGGGATACGGACCGGAATCAGACCTTTGGCTAACAGCGAAAGACCTAACGAACGCACCATTGGTACTGAAGGAGTGGCATGAGGCAAAGAAGGCGCGTGGAACACAAATCCCAAAATAACGCTGAGCGCCTATTTAAGCTTGAGCAAAAACCAATAAAAAATCAACGAACCAACTAACGCCCTTCAAAACGCTCAACAAACTCTTCTAACTCACTCTAAACACTATGTCCGTTACCCAATACTCCCCAGCCCATGCCCAACTCCACCTTCTCTCCCATCGACTAACACAACAAATCACCAACGCTGTCTCCCCGCTACACCGTAACTTATCCAATGACGACGTCACTTCTATCGAAGTCCAAGGTCAAATCATCGCCTATGGCATCAATCCCGAGGTTAGCACCGCCCTCTGGCGCGTACTTCTAAACACTACCAAAGATATCGCGTACGCCGCCAATCACTACCTTCCCGACGGCGCGGACCGCGCATCTCTTAACATCCATCCCTTACTCTTTCAACAAATCGGTCTTGCTCCTCCTCGACTGCTTACGATGAACTGCATTCGGAACACCACCAATCCCCTAGCCCTTGGTTTCACCCGCGAAACGGTTGAGGCCATCTACCACGACCTTCAACTCGCTGGACGTGAGGCAGTAGAATGGATTGTCGCAGCCCGGATCCGTAGCGCGCGGCTCGGTGCTGGGTGTGGTTGGAGCTGGAGTGGCGTAGACAATTATGGGCCGGCTGTTATCGCTAACGGGATCGAATGGACCCATCTTCCCACTCACCCAGAGTCGCGCGAGCTCATCCTACACCCCACACTATCCAAGTACGCACTTACTTCTATTTAAAATCACTCATACTAAACACACTCGGAATTCAGCCATCAAAATGACGCTGATTTCCCTAACCCCGACCGACGTATGATATTGCATCCGGTAATGTCTAATGCCGCTCGAAATGCTCGCTACCCGACGCTTTCCGCTTACGATGACGCTTACTCCACTACATCCGCCGATGACATGGACATGATGGTGGAGTACAACGAAGTAGGAATTAAGGTAGAAGACACAGATATGGCGGACTATTGTATGTACTAAAGAACTGATAAGTCGAAACACAAAGGCAGGGGGGGGTATGTTATGGTACTACCGATACTTACCCTTTTTCGTTACTTTACCTTTGATTACGACTTAGTTTTCACTTACTTTTTACTTCAACTAACATTCAACTGTTAGTAACAACTTGATTTTGTATTCTAAAAATATTTCAACTTGCAGGAATTGAACTCCAAACTTATTGACGCGCGCGTTCGCCGTTGATCTATGAACGCGTCGAGTCCAATAAGTCTTCAACTCTCAAGAATTGAACTCTGGACTTCCGGCGCGCATTGACCAAGTCAACGCGCTGACCTTGAATTCGGCGCTAAACGCCGAAATGCCCAATTCGAGGCAACACGCGTACTTACCGCTCAAATCAAGATCACGCTGGAAGGACTTAGTGATTTCTCAATCTTTGGAGATCTTGCAAGAAGATTCTAGATCAAAGATTCATTTTAGTTAAAAGACTCGCATGTAAAGATTAGATAAGGTAATCTTTAACTTTTTGAACTCTCATCACTGCGTGAACTAAGTACTCGTTCCCACGGCTACTACTAAACCACTGATATTGCTTCGCGCTATCATTAGTTTAGAATTGAACTTAATCACTATTGCTTCGCGCTAGGATTAAGTCGACTAACTGCTATTGCTCCGCGCTAGCTTTAGTTAAACACGCAAAGTTCGATAGATTAGGATTTAAGACAACAAACTTCATTTCTTTTCATTCTCACGGATTACAAGTAAAACTCAAGTACTACTTGGAATCCTTAGCTTAACCTACGACTCGTGTATTCATCGGAATACACCAAAGTTATTCACGGATCATAACACTCCCCCGCTGTCACTTCGTACTCATTGACAATGTTCCCACCTGCATCACATCGACGTATTGAATGTGCATAGTGGTGAGGTATGGCTCGAGTGTGGCAGTCACAGACTTCTTGCACCATTCGAGCGCTTTGAGGGTCTTGGCCTTCTTTGACTGGAGTACTGTGAGGCCACGCGACTCTGATTAGCTATATGACTAGCATGAGGTTTTCATGAATAACAAGGCCACTCACATGTATGTCAAGTTTACCATTCACTGTCGCGGGCTGTTTCTGAGTCGACAAAGAAGCCATGGCTATGCATGTCAGGATGTGATGTGCCGATATAGGCTAGCAAGTTATACAATGACTAGTAGTATGGGCTGCAGCAGCTAATACAGGAGGATGAAAAACAAATGCAAAAGCACAAACAGAACAGTTACACAGACTCGGAGTCGGGGTATGATTATGTAATTCGTCGTCTGTACTTGGAACCCCCAGATCTAGATCTCGGCCACGCCATGCTTGCAATGGCCCATACACCTGGGGCAGACGACGCTACGGGACAGGCACATACTTAAACTTTTGTTAGTCTATAAGAGCTACACATAGACAATAACATAACCCAAGTATTTAATTTTCACGTACGTAGAAAACTGAATAAGTTGCCATGCCAACAAATAGTAGGTGCCAATGTACGTTCTTCAACTACGCGATTGTTTAAGAGACGACCGTTTATAATCAAACTACTCGAAATGCACGTAGTAGCACCTGCCCCAGGTGATACTCGCACGTTTCTCAAGTGCCTTGACAAGTGCAAAGCATCTACGGCCCCTCGATGTGTTACGGCGCCCTCACAACATTTCGGTAAGTGGGTGACACTCTTCACGGCGACTCCATTTGTGTCACGGACTGTCAATTTATTACGGAAATGTAAGTTGACATTTATTACGGAGCCTCCAACTATATTACGGAACAGGACTCAATTTCACGGAGTATTTTTTCCCCACTTTGAACAGCATAGGGGTCAAGTCCGAATATCACACAGAATCCCCCGTCAACCTTCGTCAACGCGTCAACACGAATACTGCGCGACATGCTCCCACTTCAATAATAGTAAATACATCCTGATGCACAGATTCCACACCTTTAAAACGTCGTCGTGGAGGCGATGGATGCAGTCCATCTTCTACCATCGCCATTTGGCTACACAGGAACGTGCAACTACGAACGTTCACGCCGCTATTTGTAACTCGTAGAGGTCAAGGTATGGACGGAACGCCCTCAGATATCTTATAGTTCATCTGTACATAACCGCGCTGCCTCATTTTGCATGTGAGTAGAGGCCTCTTGATCACCAGTCTTCCCATAAGCATCTGCCAGCCCCAAAAAGACATGCCTCGCATCACTCCCCGCCTCAATAGCCGCCTTCCACGCCTCAATAGCCTCCGAATACTGCGCATCAGACGCATACGCTTTCGCGAGGCCGTCGAGCGCCGTCAGGCTGCCTGCCTCTAATCCCACTATTTCTTTCCGGATCTCAATCGCTCGAGACTTGTCTCCTTTCTTCGCGAATGCCTCAGCGAGGAACTTGCGAGCCTGTACGTCGTCAGGTTTTCGGTCGATAGCCGCTCGCCAAGTCGTGATGGCTGCCGTATATTCAAAATCGCGGACGGGGGCGACCTCATCGCGTTCGTACGCGTATGATACACGTGGGGCGACCTTCTCCACTTGGTGTAAGCTTTCTAGTGTCACTGTCTGGCGACAGCTACCTGGTCCAGCCGGCGTCGTGGCTCGGATTTCGGTGTCAGAAATAATCTGGAAGATAATTGCAGGTTGAGACCCAAAGATGACGCTTGTAGTCCGGTCCAGATGATGCCCAGAAAGAGTAACGATATCGCCACCCCATCGTGAACCTTGGTTTGGGCTGACTTGGGTTATAATTGCGAAGGCGGGGTGTGTGTACGGAAATACGTTGCTTGTGCCTCCGACGCCTGATACACTGACACCAACCTCTCCGGAAATCTGGGGTGGGGCTCGTGCTTCGACCAGCGTGTTGGAAACAGTGAATTTCGAAGCGGGCACATCGCCAAAGGTTACGGAGGTCACCTGGCCGAGTGTAGAGCCAGAGATGATGACGGTCATCCCAGTGTCGATAATGTTCATCCCAGCGTCCAGGTTCACAACGACGTCTAAGATGACCGGTGCAGGTACTATATCGGGTTGTGCTAGAGACGATATTTCGTCGTCTTCCAGCATGTTAAGCGACGACGCCTCGCTAGTTTCACTCCCCTCGCTTATAGTTTCCGCGTCGCTTTCGTCCTCAAGAATATAATCTTCGTCATCCTCATCGACATCCCCTCCGCCCACGTCCGTCCTCTCATCGGTAACCACGGTGTCCTCCACCACAATCACTCGAGGGGGATAATCCATATAGTCTCCGGAGAAACCGACATACGCAGGGTCATAAATGATCGCCACAAGCTCGTCGCTCCCGGAGAACTTGTCGTGCTTTTTACCGCTGAATCCGAGCCAACCAAGCTCGTACTCGGGATCATTTTTTGCAGAGTCAAGATGGACACCGTATGGCGCCTCATTCGGTGCAGCCCGCAGCGAATAGCACAATTTTTCTGGATAAGAACTGTATCGCAGATGAGCGCCTGACCGGCTCGGTGGGAGTAGTCAATGAGGCGCACCTTTTGACTGTTTCGATAAATGTCTCCCCCTGGGACGCATCGAATACAATCAGTCGACCGCCCATGAGTTCATGTGTCTGCGAACGAGTATACGGACGGCTAGTACCCATCGCGACATTGATTGTTGCACGTCGACCGTGGTGCCAAGACTGAAGTATAAAATACATTGAAGCCCGTAAAAGAAGCAAGAAGTAAGCAAGATAAGTACCCAGTCATATCGATTGACATAGACGATGGCTCTATCCGGGTGATCGTTGTGATTAGACATGCCCACTTTTGATGCACGAAGGACGTATTCGAGGGGGGAAACATCTTCATGGTGAAGAATGTAACCGATATGCCAGTGCTCGACGTTATCGTTCTGCGGTTCTCGATCGCCCAGATAGATACGGGACACCACCCAGCGTCCGACTCTTGCGGCAACGCGATACTGGAAACCGTGTTGCAGGATGGTGCCGCCTTGCTCGAGAAGTGTGGGACCATTGCTTTTTGAAACCTAAGCGTCGAGAGCGATATAACATCGAAAGTGCGACGTACATTCCATCATGAGAGTTATTTCTCATCCCTTCCATGATGCATTGCATCTGCCCAAATAAGAACTCGCCAGATGTACACTGGAAGGCGCAGGGGAAATCTGTCTGAGCATCAAGTCGGGGTGCCGTCATCGGACAAAGTATGGAATCGCTTGGTTGCCTAGAGTGCTGAGATCAAAGGCCTGGGGGTTCGATGGGTTGAGGAGAACGTGCTAGATCCGGCAAAGAATTGGAGCGCCCATTGAATGTTGGGCGCCCTAGAACGTGGTGAACGTTGACAAGTGACATGAGGATCAGAGATCGGCAACTCCCGCCATCGGACATATTCCAGTCCTCCGAATCGGTCATTTCTGCATGCAGAGAGCTTGGGACATCCGAGTCCATAGATTCATCCTTCCAAATTTTCGGTCGGTAAAGGCGCCCCACTACAAGGTGAGCGGAAACGAAAGTACATCGTTGAATTAAAGAGTAGGACGCATGCTGAATCCTCCCAGATGTGCCAGGAGGTCGAATCTCCATGGCTTGTCGATGATCCTTTTCAAATCCTGTATATTAAATTTTGGACCTCATCGAAGGAGAGAATATGTCGTACGTAAGTCAGTGCTACGACGTCTCTGCGTTTGCTAGAGGAAACATGACATACCTGGACCAAGAAATTACACGAGTTTGGGGGTAACGCGGCTGCGAAGTCGTTTATTGGACCAAGATTGCGTCCGCCACATCAGTCAATCTTCCGGAGTGCCTTGGCTAATCTTCAAAGAGTCGGATGGGGTGGGTATGCTTGCGTCTGTAGGTGATTCAGAAGACATTTCTTACGCTATTTTATTTCTCGCTACACACTGTGAAAATAACGCCCGGGCGAAGCCAACTTCCTTGATGATATTCCACCGTTACTTGGCAAGTCCTATGCTCCTCGAGTTTGACTCGCCAGTCTCTCTCAAGGAAAGCCTCGGCTAAAGTTTCAGAGGGAGAAGAGTGTAACGGCATTAGAAGTGTCGCTAGTAGTCAAGGTGAACCAAAGATATCGTCATGGGAGGGCTACGAGGTCGTCACTACTCTTGGCAACCAGAGCCACTGCCCTCTTGCTGGAAGTCACTGGCGAGATCGGGCCAAGTGGAGTATGTATCCGCAGTTCGGCTGAAAGCAGCCGACAGTTCTTGGTCTTGGAGATCTATGTAGTAAAGCCCGAAGCTGTTCGCCTAGACTTCCAAGACACCGCTGTTGACGGCTTCAGCGCTCGGCCAAATATTTCGAGGCTGGTTGGATATCCCAATATCGAAGAAAACGAATACAGCATGTCAAGTTTTTGTGTGGAGAATCCGTGGTTCAATACGTTCAGCTCGTGAGTGGTCCACCAGCTGTCGATAGGGAAAAGTCGATACAAGTCAAGAACAGAAAGATCACGATCACGTAAGCAAAGTGGAAACCCTTTGAGCTCCTCCTCCAAGGTAAACCTGTGATGGACTCTCGTCATGGTCAAAATTCGCCGGGCCCGCCAGCTCCTTGTTCCTAACTATCATCACCATGCGGCTCGTGCGCCCCGTTGCAGGTCTTGTCGTCCTGACCTTCACTAGCTCGACCTGCGCCATCTACGTGCCTCTGCGCGAGTATTCTGGCAGCACCTTTTTCGACGGATGGGACTTCTGGGGAAATGTCGATAACACCACATGGGGTGCGCATTTTTCTCGCTGCTAAAAGGATGATCTGAATGAATTTTTAGGAAACGTAACATACCTGGACCGAGGAGCCGCGTCGCAACAGCGCCTGGCATATGTCAACGAAGCTGGTCATGCAATCTTAAGAGTCGATAATACAACCAATATTGCGCCCGCTACCCTAGTAAACCGTCCATCAGTGCGTAGAGCAGTTTCTTGCCTGTTCTCTAGCCGACGCCGAGACTGACGTTTTTCTATCTACCAGATCCGACTAACCTCGAAGGATACATATGGGGTGGGCACACTGTGGATCATCGACGCCATACACCTCCCGTATGGATGCTCCGTACGCCATTCCTCCGTTTTCAAGACCCAATGTTAACTCGCTCTTTACCCGGCTCCCAGGTATGGCCTTCTTTCTGGACCCTCGGCGTCGGCAAAGAATGGCCGGGCTCAGGCGAAATCGACATCATCGAGGGCATCAACCTCTCCAACAACAACCAGATGGCGCTCCACGCGGATGCAGGCTGCGCACAGGCCGCGAATCCTGGCCAGAGCGGCAGGACACTCGAGGGCGACTGCTCGCTGGACCGTGGGTGCATCGTTGCAGAGACGAAGCCGAATAGCTTTGGGAAGGGTTTTGCAGATGCTGGGGGAGGAGTGTACGCGGTGCAGATGGATATCTCTGGTGTGTATATCTGGTTTTGGAGCGTAAGTCGCGTTGTTTTTGGTGCAAGACCCCAATTATTTCTTCCGTTGGCTGAGACGAGGTTATAGAGGCCAGAGGTTCCTGCTGTGATCAAAAGTGCGACCTCCGCGACAAATATGGATACTGCTGCATTTGGCATCCCGTCAGCTTCATACCCAGCCTCCGGTTGTGATGTCACGAAGTACTTCGGTCCTCAGCAACTCATTCTACTAACGACGCTTTGTGGTGCCTGGTACGTACCTTATCTACAGTCCACCCAGTCTCCATATTCTGATTCACTGCCTGTCGTCCTCGTCCGTAGGGCCGGCGTTCCAGACATATACGCCAGCACTTGCCCGGGTAACTGCGTAAGTGCACATCGTTTACCCTCCCACCTCCATCCCCATTTCTTCTCCCCACTTCGACGCCTTACTGACTGCCGCCACCTCTAACAGATCAACGACAACATTATCGGCCCTGGTAGCCCAAAATACGACACTGCGTACTGGCAAATCCCATACATCCGCACCTACATCGCGGATAACCTCGCCCCGCCGCCGGGCTCGTCCTCTTCCACCACTAACTCCGGTTCGCTCACGACGACGGCGACGAACGCGCCCACTGGGGGCACGAATGCGAACACGGGAGGCGGTAACGGCGCGGTGCGAGTGGGTGGGGGTGTGCTAAGTGCAGTCGGCGTGTTGGGTGCTGTATGGGTGCTGTGGGGTTTGGTGTAGTTGTTGGTGTGAATGTATCATGTTTTATGGTGACCGTGTCTGGCGGAAGGGTCTTGTAGCGTATTTTCTATGTTTTGATTGTACATTGACTTGAAGCATAGAGGCGCGGAGTATAAGAAACTACATACATAGTAGAGGTCTAGCTGGGTATCGAGGCAGATGCCGTTGTGTCTCTGAGCGCCCCGAGACTCGAGTATAGACCCACACGTGATGCGACGCGACGCGATCACATGGTCGATTCGAGAAATTGGCGATCAACACAACTTGAATTTGGTCTCCAACAGCCGCTATTCACTTGCTTTCGCTGCATACCTAGTTGAAACTATCTGTGGCGGATACAGTGTGTTGTTCTTCAGTCTTTAGAAATTGAAGTAGGTGCAGTTCCATCACCCGACAACGCGGCAAGATAATGCCGGATGAGGATGCTGCTGATCATCGAGTGCGTTGTCTAATCTGGATGTTGTCAGATGTTTGGGCCCATCCAGTCTTCGACTCGCACCAGTCACCAGCAGTACTCTGACAATATGAAAGACAGCATGAAAAGAAGCTTTAACGCAGCCGGAATCTCTTCGAATCCTATGTCAAGGTACGTCTGACGAGTGAAAACCTGTTTCTCTCGTTAACACTATCCTTCCAAGGAGGAGACCCGGATATCGGTTGTCGCGCAAAGACCGATCCATGATCAGGATACTTCAGAGTTATGATGTACCCAGGGCCGACATCGCAAAACGCATACCCTGCTCCCTAGGCACAGTCACAAATGTCGTCGACTCTGTGGGCGTTACCACGGCGTCCGACGGAGGCAACGATTGGGACTTCGTTGACGACGAGTTTCGGAAGGCTTACCCACCCTTGAAGCTGGTACAGGACACCTGGTGTAGTTCCTTGGCACGGATACATTTTGACTTGCTGCTATAGGAAGATTCCAAGGGCCGCACGGCGCAACGGGACGGAAGCGAGCAGAGAGGCCTTTTGGGTACAACTGTTGTCATTCAGGTACGTTGGGATCACTCATTCTTGCGTCAGCTCCATCGTTGATATACCATCTAGAGGGGAACAACTTCTACGAGTGGCCACGCTGGTGGCTCTTCTGCTTCCACGTCTCGGACCACGCCTTCTTCGTCCCTTGCGGTAAAGACATCTAAAATCTCGGAGATCTATGCGCTCATGACCATCAGCAGAAACGAGCGCGTTTTCACGGCCTTAGGTCTGGAGGGTCTTCGCGTAATCGCGCCATAATCGTCCGTACCTCATATCTCTTGTTCCGAATGCTGCTCATTGTACCGGTTCCAAAGATTGACATAGAATCAACGCCGGAGCCCGAGCTTCAGGAGAATCAACCCCCGGTTCCCAACTTGCATCGATTTTTATCGAGCTTGGAGCACGATCTCAGCGACATCATCGATGTGCTCACAGAACAGGATCTAGGCACCCATGAGAAGCTTTTTGCGCTTGCCAGCTGGCCTGAGGACGAGCTACATAGGCTTTTCAAGGAGGCCCTCCCGCAGCTGACGGTCGCCCAGAGGTTTATGCTAGTCAAAGGCATGAAGAAGTCTGTAGATCAGTGACATGCCCATATACGAGTTGACGCGTGATTTGACCATGCATATCCGGTGTAAATATAGCGTTTCTGGGGTTATATGATAATGTAAAACCAATTGTGGATTGCTTTCGATTGATATGTCGCCATTCCTGGGCACTCATACTAAGCATGTACATTTAGAGCTCGAAGGACTCTTGCCACAAATAGACGATGTGCTGTACACTTCGGGCATCTGAGCAAGCATCGTAGCAGTGCTTGAATTGGGAAGGCTTCATGTATCCAAAGCGTCATGTAAAGCATGAAAAGCAAAACTCCAGCAGCGATAAGGAACAGCGCTAGCAGAGTGAGCGTACATATACAAGGGTCATCTGTCTTTAGGCTCCGGAACCAGCCATGGACATGAGGATAAAATGTCAGTAAGTGTAGGGCTGCAATCGTTCAAAGACTAAGTTACTATCACTCGAGCCTGAAGGCGATAACAAGGGTTAATTATGACCTAGAAACAGTTATAAAAGGGCTTGTATAGTCGATATAGTCTATCATGTTCGTGGAATGAAGGACGTAACAAATGGTGATATGATGCTAATGCTAGAAGGATGGGTGGGTGACGTGGACACACAAAAGCTAGTAATACAGGACGTAATCCTGAGGAGTCGTGGATGGGCTAGAAATACAAATGGTAGTCGTGCCGATGCAAATGGTTTTATGCGAAAGTTGTTAGAGCGAAGGTCAATTAGCGAAGGTCTACAGCAACGTCGGCTTGCCAAACGTCCTCGAAGACATTGCAGAGAGCCACGAGCACCATATGCTCGTATCGGATGCCGGAGGGGCCTAAGTGCCAGTCAGATGATCTCGCAGGTTCTGAGCGTGTTTTCTGCACAAGGAAGCTGGGTTAGTTCAGCTGTAAACTAAGTGAGGCAGATGCATACCTCGATGTAACGTGCAAAATTCTGAGAAATTATCGCGCCAAGCTGTGCGCGAGTGACAGGTCCCTGTCCGGCGAGGTTAAGCTCAATGCTGCGCGCCCACTCAACATGCTCGTATCCTGGCCACTGTAAAGATAGAACAAGATCAATAAAGATGTACGATGACGAATGGAGAAGGGAGACTAACGATGATGCGAAGTGTAATGCGTGCGAGCCCAGTATGTACGAGAATTGTATCCCCGGCGCCCTGTATCATCGACGCTAGGGCATGTGCACTACGCGTGCTAAGCTCGCGCATCGGCACACCCTGCTTCGAGTATCCTAGGTAGTCGAATGTGATCGCGCTATGCACCTGGTTCAAGCGTCCTGTGGCATTGCGCCATTTAGAGGCGGGCGTGTAAGGTGGCTGCGGTAGGCGCCGGCGGAAGGGCGAAACGAAAGAGGATGCAGCTTGCGTAGCGTTAGGTTGCACTGCGTTGCCCAGAGAGGAGAATTGGGATTGACGAGAGGAGGGGACTGGTGGGTGCAGAGGGTTGATATAAGACATTTGGAGTGTTGAATGTGTTTGGTGGGAGAAGTGGAGGCCTTGGTGAGCTGGGTACTTCGATAAGACATGAAGAAGCTTACAGTGTATACTTATATAGCTCTCCCCGAAGGTCAAAGGGGAGCGGGGGCGGGAGGAGAGTCAAAGAGGACATGCAAAGAGGACATGCAAAGCGGGGCGCGTCAAAGGTCAAAGCGATAATCAAGTCGAGTCCCAGAACGAGTTTCTTGTCGAGGACCTCATTCAAGTAGATGCCCATTGTTTAATGCTTCGAAACAGCCTTTACAGATGTAAGGTAGAAGAAAGGGGACCTGTGTGGCGAAGAATGTGATGAAGAAAGGGAGTACACTTTGATCGAGTCACAAAGACCGTTCACCGCGCAGTCATGGAACGAGATGTAGTAATCAGCAATCTTCCAATGTGACGAGTAAAATCTTAATGTAATGAATGGCGGCTCACAAGATGAGACTCTGCAGGAGAGTGCCATAATTCCCGTTGTTATCAACATTCGCAACTTTCGCCAGTCAAGCCTATGTCTCAAATTTAAGACTCTGTATCATGACTGACTACATCCCATAAGACTGCGGCCGCGAAATGTGGACCTGGGCTCACCGTAATCGCTGTCGTGTGTAAATTTTTTCATGCACTTAGCCCAACGGAAGCACAGTGATCACTGTGATCATAATCAGATCATTGATCATATTGAATGAAGTCTGGTGTTGCGACTTGTTTGGATATCCTGGGCTTGCCACAACCGCCTTTACCACCTTCTCATCGTCGCACAACTAGAAATCTACGTTTGTTTACCATATTATATTCTTCATCTCGAACTTCGCGGAAAGACTGCCCGCAAAGGTCTATTCGTCTTTGACTTCTACAGGATGGGGGGGGTATGTACAATCTAGCAGTATTCCAGCGTGTCAATTTTAACTTCCAGTCCCATACCCGTGAACTGTACAGAAAGATATTGACTCGTGAAGAACGTTCCAAGATTCGCATACTGGCAGCGTATGGGATCCCGGGGAGTGATATATCGAGGATGTTGGAGCGCAGCTTGTCGGTTGTATACAACATCTTGAGCGGGAACAGCGGGAGTAGCGACGAGGGCGATGACTATGACTTTGTCAGCGAAGAATTTGCGACCCAGTATGCTCCGCTGATGACTGTGAGTCCTCCAACGATTGCTGCGCATGTCAGGCTAACACTAACATCACGTTCAGTTTACAAACCGTTCCCAGCTGCCCTCCATGCGGAATGAAAGGGTTGATTATATTCCTTTGACTATGCATGGTCTAATGTTGTTTTGCACGGAACGAAGGCAAGATCGGTTCCTAGTGCATCTACCTCTCGGTCGACAACAGGCTCGGTAGTATGTACCTCCTTTCTTCTCGCTTCGTCTCCTGCAGAAACCAACTGTTTGTTGACGACGGGTTTCGGAAGGCTTATCCACCGTTAAAACTGGTACGATTTCCTGGCGTAGTCCTGTACACACATACATTTCAATGTTTTACTATAGGAAGATTCCAAGGAGCACATAGTGCAACGGGACGGAACCGAGAAAAAAATCCTTTTGGCTGCAATCGCTGTCACCACGGTACGCCGGGATTTCCCATCCTCAAGTTAACACGATCTGAAATTCCATTCAGACGGGAAAAACTACTGCAAGTGCTCCCGCTGATGCTTCTTCTGTTTCCACCTCTCGGATTCCGCGAAAAGGCCCTTACACGCGACGATCTCTGTCCTCTGGGGTAAGAGACAATTCAAGATCTCGGAGATATATGCACTCATTCCCGGATCAGCAGACACGAACATGGCCCTACGCGCTCAGGGCTGCTGGGTCTTCGCGTCATCGTGCGATAACTGTCCGTACATCATGTTTCTCGCTTCGAATCCTGCTCATAGTTCTTGTTCCAAAGCTTGACATAGAATCGTCACCGGAGCCCGAGGTTGACGAGATCCAATCCCCGCTTCCTGACTTGCCCAAATTTTTAGCGAACTTAGAGCACGATATAAGTGGCATCATGGATGCGCTCACTGAACAGGATCTAGGCACCCATGCGAAGCTTTTCGCGCTTGCCAGCTGGCCCGAAGACGAGCTACATAGCCTTTTCAAAGAGGCCCTCCCTCAGTTAACGGTCGCCCAACGGTTCATGCTTGTCAAGGGCATGAGGAAGTCTGCAGAGGTGTAACAGACTGCCTCCTTGCTTTTCACGGGAATGAACAGCGATGTAGTATGAGAAATCCGTGTTCGATATATGTCGCCTATTGGCTAGATGTTCTCAATAATGTATATGCCCCAAGATGTAAAGATTGCTCCATCGTCCGGAAAATTAGCTTAAGAGGAGCTGGAGGAGCTCGGGACGAGCGAGAAGCTGCTAGCAGTAGCGCATTCGCCGAAGGTCAAGCTGCAAAACCGTTCAAAGAAGTGTTTCCGAGGCTCGCCGTTCCCCAGAGATATGTGCTCCTCGATGGGATGAGGAACTTGTACATATGAGGTGCAGGTGGAGAATGCTATTGCCGTCTAGTATCGATGATGTATGTCCGCATTGTTGGACAGGGACTCGCGCTATGAAATGCCGTTATCCTCACGGTCTTGGCTAGCATAGTCTATGTCAATAAAGAAATTGGTCAATTTATTTGAACTGGGCGTGTTTATCGGCTTCAAGGCCCTTCATGACCATCGAGTAAGGCTCAGTGACTCGCTGTTCCTCTGGACGTCCCCATCTGCGCTATCTTGCAGATGGGGACGTTCAGACAGACAGCCCGATAACATTTGCCCAAGTTCCAATCGCCCCTACAAATGTAAATGTTGCGGCATACTGACGATGTACTCATGCCTGTCAAGCACCCTGAGCGCATCCACCAGGTTCCGAACGGAACACCACGGTTTGCTTGGAGGCATTCTCCGGCGTAGGAAGTCTAGAGTCTGGTCCGTAACACTCGGTTACAGGAATAGATACATGGACTACTGTGATGAAGGCTTCTTCAATCAGGTATGTTTACGCGCTGCCAAGAAATTGGAATGCCTTGCTGGGAGGATGCAGTCCTGAAAAATGTCCCTAGCTTCATGGAGAGACGAAAAGCGATGGCAGAACTACAAGGCTTGTCCTTTATCTAGCGGCCCCAAGACACAAGTTCGGAACTGACAGCAAGTACGACATGGTGACCTGTAGAGACGATGCGAGGAAAGATCCCGTCACGGGCCACGCCGGTGTGGCGCGATGATCCACCACCTTGGCAGAGGAAGAGCAAATTCGAATGAAGTAAGAGGGGTACTGATATCGGAATGCATAGAACACGCAGGAGAGTCCACCGAGGCTCGCGATGTTGCTACCAAAGCAAGGAACAAGCCTGGGCGAAGTGAGCCAGACTCTCGACTCCGAAATAATGCATATGGTGCCGCCACTGTTAGTCGTTGGAGGGATCCATGAAGCTTTGAAGTCTAATGATGTGAGGGCCGCTGAAGTTGGTTTGCGGGGAAGAATGGAAGGGTTTGGGAAGGGTTGTGAACAAGGAAGGATCGTCGGATTTGGTGCGCGGTTAGAAGTCAGATGATGACAACTCGCGCATCAGTCATCCGCGGGTATCAACAAACTCCCACCTTGACCACTACAATGCAAGCAAGACATCGTCTCTTTCGAGTTGAACCAACTCACCGCTACCTGTACATGATGTCGGGGTGCGCAAGTGGATGATCCCGCGCACCCGCGTAGGTCTACTGGGAAGTCGGACCAGCGTACTGTTCCATGAGGTGCATCGCATAATGAATTCGCGAAGGTATTTGCAATGGTGAACCTATTATGAACCCTGGACATGCGCTTAAAGCCTTCTGTTGTAAGATTTTCCTCTTATTTCTCCTAGTTTGGTTGTCGTTATGCCTTTTTTTCGCCCTTCCCATCAAAAGTTGCTAACCGTATCGCTACCCGTTCAACCGTCGGGGGCGCGATACATTCACGGCCACCTCACAGCTTGCCTGGTGGAATATTCTTACCTCTGGGGCAGGCTCGTTTTCGTGACGATACGTAAGTCCTCACTGCGTCTATGTCAGCACCGCCCTCCAATCCGAAATTTGTGATATCTGTTATCTTCAGGAAATCGCCGTCATGACATATTCTATCATCCAGTGCTATATTTTTGGCAGTCATGGATCTAAACGATGAACATCCGGGATGCTCGAGATCGACAGAATCCGTCATTCTCGTATATCCAAATCTCCGATATATTTCACGCCCGTGTCAACGGTCAGGACCCTCCCCACCTAGTCCACTTTCTCTGAAGCGCCCGGAGACACCCAGGCTCTAATTTTATCTGTAACCGGGTCCCACTTTTGTTGCCCCCCAAACCGGCGTACGGCGCTATTATAAGCGTGCAGTTACGCAACGCCCGACTATCTCTGACGACAACGTTTGTCGACTTTCGCACTGATTGCCGCCGGCCTCGGAACGAACCCAGCCCCGTTTCATTGAGGGCGAGGAACCCAGGGTTAGTCTTTGCACAGTGTACCTTTATCGTCGTGTTAAAATACTTCTCCTTTCAGCTATTTTAGGTCCTCTGCCGATCACATATGTACCGGCAGGGCGCATTCGTTTTCTTCGGGGACGCCTTGACAAACCTGGTGAATCGTGATACCATAACTGCGCTTACTATAACCCACTTACAACCCTACTTTCTATTAGACTTTGACTGGCAGGTGCCAGCCACGATTTGTCACGGTGCGGGTGCCTGCCTCGACCACAAGGGTCGATTGATGACAATTGGCGCTGGATTCGAGGTCGAGAAGGGAAGGGTCATGTCAGGAACGCCTATCACAATGTTTTCTCCCTGGCATGGTGTCATCGCGATTTGCTATCTCGACTTCTGTGACTCTCTGACATGTCAACGTTCTGACAAAGGTTTGGGCTATCTAATCTCATGTTTTCGAGTGGTTATGCCCGATCTCCGGTTCATTGACATGTGTCTAAAGGCTTCTAGAAATGCCTAACCATCATGCGCTGCTAAGTAATGTAGTGCTTCTCATCTTACGATGCCGGCATCTGTTTATCAAGGCTCCATGAGGATGTCTTGATACTGATAGCTGAACGCCTAGGTTTACAGTCCTTGACAGCCTTCGAGTCCTTCGTATTCTCGCTTATTTCGATAGGTGGTAGTCTCCCTGGCGTTACACCGTCGACAATGCGGCGCAAAAAGGGATCGGTGCCGGTTAGCACTATCGTCGAGGAGCTGAAGGATGTCATCCGGCTCGGAAATCACAGGGGTCCTCCCGTGTGTGCCATTTGGGTTATCTGATTGAACTCTGGTTGCGAGTTTCTGTCATGTCGTAAGGTTGTCTGTCGCCTTCTCGCAGTCTGATGTTCGTACGATGCCCAACGCTGCCAGCGTACCCGAAGCAGACTACCGGCGTCTTATCGGCATGTATGGCAACAGGGACTGACCAGCTCCCTAACCGACGTGCCGAGCCGTAATTTGAGCTCCGCCATCAACCAAACAAATCCAGGACTCAGGACCCCGGATGTATTAATCTAATCTCTGCTGATCAGTCAGCCATCCGGGCCGATTCTTGACCGTCGGTTAGGGAGCTGGTCAGTCCCTGTTGCCATAGGCATGTCGAATCTGTCCGCGTAGATTTATGCTGCGGCCCCCGCACCTCCCCCGCACCTGTCAAGCTCGGGTTGCGCAAATCCAGGAGACTGGCTCAGGGCGAAATATTCATCTTGCGGTTCTTCACCTGGTGGTCCTAGTTCTTCTTCTTTTTGCATGATTTGTTCTATCATAGAAGTATCACTCCGCATGCATGAATTCCATTCATGTTTACCCACTGTAGAGTCAGATATATCGAAATATTCCTTGAATGGGACGTTTTGACGAGGTTTACGTAAGTCGAAGAACCCTTGTTTGGATGACGGGAATATGATGGCAGACAGCGGGCACGACGTGCCAGGTGGGCCAGGCCCCAGGAGGTGCTAGGCTTCCCCATGTTCCCTCACTTGCTCTTCTTTCTGAGCATTTCCTGGCTCAATGTTGTCCTTTGCCGCCACAATGTGACCATTGACGATCAGGACCCATCGATCGCGTATGTCCCGAGGCAGAGTTGGGTTTTGTCGGCCAACAGCAACTTGAATGCAGGAGGTGCTCACATGTTGACCCAAGACATGACTGCTACAGCAACCTTCACATTCACTGGTCCGAAGATTCCTTGTTTTCTTCTACTTTGATTGACATTGGTTTCCAGGTGTCGCCATCTATTTCATGTCCCCACTATGGCCTTACACAGTCAATACTGCAGTGTCGTTGGATTCGGGAACACCAATTCTCCTCGATCTCGTGGATCATAGTCGGCCAAACGTTGGGCAGGGTGTAGAAACCGTTCAGTCGAATGTAATCTGGGGCGCAGCTGGACTTCCAAACACGCAGCACAGGCTCGTTATCTCCGTAGGCGCAGGCCAACCGTTCGCCATTGTCGATACTTTGATGTACTTGATATTTTGTTCTTTCAATCCTTGAAAACTGACTAATCTTTCGTCCAGTTACACGGCCCTCGACCCCGAGGATCTTACGACGTCCAGCTCTCCCACACTTGGTCCCTCATCCACCAGCCCACGTTCTCAGCCCAGTTCAACCTCGCCTGGGAATACTGCTGCGACGTCAGTTGCATCGGGAAACTCATCATCCTCTCATGTCCTGCCTCTCGCTCTTGGCACTGCCCTGGGTGTGCTTGCCCTGCTAATCGTCGCTCTTGGAATCTGGTTCTGCAACCGACGGAGGCGGAGACCAACGTCGGAAGCGTGGACAGTTGCAGGGACCCCTTACCCTGGCTCTCCTCAAATGGGGCCTTCAATGTCTACTGCGCCGAGCAGTTCCATGAATGGGGGGAATAATTACGCCTACGCGGGGGTCTACCAACCGTATGATAATAATGACTGGAGTACTCCACACTATGTTACTCCGGGTCCTATCCCTGGTGCGATGGCGCCCGCTACAGCGGCTTCGTATGCCCATCCCTATGCCACGGCGACTCCGACCAGGGATGAAGACACAGGCAGCACATGGCAGGGCACGACTTCTCAGATTGCTCAGCAGTACATGCGGTCCCCTAACCGTTACCAGCCGAACACCCTATCCACTATCACAGAAACCTCGACACCGCCACTTGGAGGAGGAACGCCTCTTGCTCATTCACCATCGTCGTATCCGACGGATATTGGGAGCGATAACAGTGCGCACGGAAATAGCGGTCCGAGCGAGACTCGGGCACCTCGGTACCCAGCCTTCGTGTCGGAGAAAACGGGGTACCCTCACCCTCCAGCATATGCCCGCTGATTCTTGAAGAGACAGAAGTATTATTTCATTCAGACGATAGAGCAAATACAATGTATGGATGACCAATGATATTATTTACCACTGCAGGACACAACGACCTCAGCTTACCTGAGCTACCCATATCCACAAAGAAGTGCTGCGGCACTATTGGAGTTGGCAACCTACTAACTGCGTACGCTCTAGACTATAGCTGGAACAGCGTCCTACTTCGCTCTACACATTTCAGCGACATCCTTCATCCATATCTGGACATCGGACCCCCAACCTCCGAATCTCCTCATTTTCCTGCCAGTGATGTTCTCACCAGCAACAACGCCCATCTCCGCCATCCACGCTCTACATCGACGACGTGTTGCCCAGTGGTTCGAGAGACACCACCAGAGAATGCCCTTAACCGAGAAGGCTTCACGCCAGCTCTCCGGGCATCCTACGCTACACGGCGCGGTTAAGCCGAAAAGGCGACCAAAGGTTCGAAGGAGGATACGGGGGAAGTACAGAGCCAGAGGAGGGTCTAACCCTATGAAGAGTGGTGTGAATCACCCACAAGTCATACGTGCAGACCGATGAATCCTACAGATAAGATCAGTGCATTCCTCGACCGCGATGTTCCCCCCTTTCCCCGCGTAACTCCCATCCACTACCCACCCCTTGTCGGATTGATTCAGGGCCTCGCGAATCATCGCTTGAAATTCGTCGGTGGGCGTCTCTTTCCAGCCTGGCTGCCAGTTCAAGGTGTCGAGCGAGATGTATGGAACACCAAGAAGTTCGGCCAGAGCAATACCGGTGGTGGACTTCATGAATCGAGAGCGTAACCAAGCTCAACTTCCTGCAGACTTGTTGGTTGACAACATACCTTTCCAGTCCCTACGACCAGAAGTCAAAGAGTTAATTCTAGGGAGGTTGGATGTCACGCGAAAGGCGTACCGCTGTTGCCAGTGACCTGCACCTTGTAACGGCCTTCGCCGTCGCCTAGGAGTGGAGGCATTGGAGAAGAAGACATGACCATCACCAGAGACGGTCTTCATCCCCTTTAAACACCGCAACGAGTCAACTTGATTGTGGTCCATCGGTTCCGCTACCTGGGCGCTCCGTACACGTGATCGTGTATCGGAACAAAGCAACGATGGGGCCGGGGTGTTCGTAAATCCCGACGATCCCTGCGTTCCATTTCCTCTACACTCCAATGGAGCCGCTCTCTTATTGTTGAAAGGCACGTCCACTAGAGTCCGTCAGTCCTTGCCTGTCCTTGCACTGCTCAGTGGGCCACCTTAGCGAAAGATGCGCTTGGCGTCTCCGAGTCGGTATTGAAATACTGATGATCTCACACTTCCCGCTTAGACGACATTTCAGGCAGAGAAGGGCAGGCAGTCTACCCGAACAATACTGGAGAGAGAATTCCAGGCACAATTGATGGTTCCGGGCAGCGAGCTAGCTCAGCAGGCAGTTCAAGCAGATCTGAGCCACTCAAAGTGGAGAGACTTACCAGCGGATCAAGCCGTTGTTTTCCCTTTGTTTACCGAGGGCGCGTTGCCAACAACCACATGTCCAATCCGTCTCACTAGGGCCGGTTTTGGGCATATTGTCATGAGAAATGAAGTCGATGAGATTCACAAGGCGGCGCGACCACGCCGACAGGTCGAATTTGAGTTGACAGGACATGATGGTTTCTGTGCATGTCTGTCGTTGTGAGTAGACACTTAATGACGGGAGGTGTCAATGGACAGCAGATAGACGATTTATCGGAAACTGATACGGGAGGATCTGGACGAGAGTCGGGTGCTGGGGAATGTCAAAGAGTAGAACCTGCCATTGAACAACGTGGCTGCACAGAATATGTCACGGCAACGGCTTCGACTGACTTCAAAGTCGTACACGGTACCATGCTTCGGGAATCCACACCGCATGCTCACGCTCCGTGGCGTTGAGCTTGTATATGACGACGAGGTCAGCACCGTTCAGTCATGACACCCGCGAAGAAGTCGATGCTCTAGACTGTGTGTAACGATTGCAGACCTGCGTTCCGATTTCCAAGGTTAGCGCAAAGAAGTGTGTACGACTCGAAAGCCACTTACCGACGTCAACGAAGAGGTTCGCATAATGGAAGAAAATGGAAGATACGCTGCAGATCACGGCACGGACCTTATTGAGACGCATGGCGGGAAGGGAGGGGTTATATCTTCGGGACCTGTTGCAGTTTTGCAGATCATGATGATGACCCGTGATATAAATGAGAGTAGCGGTTCCCAGATCGGCCCAGAACGTTGGAAGGCCGAGATGCGGGACAAGAAATTCGATAACTTGAGGGCGCATCTTCCCTTTCCTAATATGCCCCATAGCCAAGTTGATGTCTACGGAGTACCGAGGATCGCGAGTGCATGGGACAACGGTTTCCGCAAACAGAGAGTGTCATCGAGGATCGAGGGGCGTGCCACCAGGTTGAAGCGAAGGACAACATGCATCCATCCGTTTCGGCCTTTGACATTCGCTGAGAAAGGAAGCAAACCGCTTAGCATGGTCAAAGTCTTCTGGAATAACGAAAATGTGGTTCGGTAAGGAAAGGTCGAATATGAGGGTAGCATCCTGCATTGCGGCCTAACCCATGATCCAGGATATTACTAGAGAGCAATATGAAAGATGAGCCAGGTGGCTGAAACGGTTTTCTCGATAGAGCAAGCCTAAATAAATGCTTCCGTCCGACCAACTGATGGCGAATTGAAGGGTGGACGTTGACAGTTGTGAGTTTGTATCCAAGATGGCGCAGGAACAGCGGGCGCCTTGGTCCTAATGTGGAGTTTTGATCTGGGTGGATGACGCAGGGAGAGACATATCTGACGACAAATGGGCCATGGCAGTCGATCTCAACAAACAATCGCGCAGCGCATGATTGCTTTGGAAACACCACGACATATCGCCAGCCTATGGTCCAGAGTTCGGCAGGAAAGCTGTGGAAGACCGCCGCGATAACTTAGTGAGGTGAGAAATGTTGAGAGGACAGTGACAGACGAGCAGATGGTGGTGGTTCATACTGTGTGATCAGAGGGTGGCTATCAAATGATATTTTAAACTCAGCTCCGCCCCTTTCGGGGCGAGTTGATGTTGCGCCACGAGGGTCACGGTAAGCTTAAACTCTGTTTTTGCTGAGGGCGTTCAATCTCCCACCTTGAGCTGACCGTCTTACATAGTCTTTGTTATATTTGGAACGAAATGTTACTATTGGATCTACATTCAAGTGGATACTCTTCCCACAGCGAGTCATATGAACTCCTTTCGAGTCCCGATCCTCAACCGACTTACGGACGTTGGACTGTTATCAACTACTACGGTCTACAAAAATGTCAAGCGCGTAGCAGTCGCATATCTACTCGCGTACGCCTGCATAAAGATCTTGCATTCTTCAGGCGAAGTCGCACTCTCTGACCCTGGAAATGGCGACCGGGGATAGTCATTGAACAGCCTCTGTCTCGATGTTTTGTGCGCATTACACCTGTCCCTAGCCATACATCGTGAAGAGGAGGTACTTCTCCCATTCGGGCTGAAGATACGGATAATAAACGTGGGGTTTTGATGGGCATGTTTTTTTCTCTGCACTCGGAGGTATGACAGTTCGGGAACGATCCATACCCCCCGAACTCCCATTACTCACAAGCTGCTTTGTTCTATACCCAAGCTGCTTTCTAACCCCACATATAATGTCAACGTTTCACTCGCCTCCTTGCTGGTGCGTATCATACGTTATCAAGTCTTGGTACGGCTTATCCTTCTTCAGAACCTGTCAAATTGTCCCTTGCCGAAGAACGTTGTTCTATCCACAACCAAATCGCTTATGTCTGGTATACTCCTCTTTCCACGGATGTTTAGAACACCTCATACCTGTCATCGCTCCACGAGAAGCACTGCCACTTTGACATGTCCTTTCTGCGCGTTGACAGCTCCTCTATGTGGCATTCTTTGTAGTGGGTCCGTCCACCCATGCAATGCAACCCTTGAAAAATAATCTCGTCGATCCGTACATTGCGGATAGATCGTCAGACTTTTCGGCGGAATAACGCGATGGCGGAAACGATGCTTAACTTAATATCTCGGCTATTCAACGAACCCATGACCAGGCATGGAAAATCACCGAATAGAGCCGGATATGGGCGGCTGTTCATCTCCTCTCCTAAGAGTCTAAGACTCCACCCAGGTCATGGTCCTCTACGACTTTCAGCAGCGTTCCTACTCCTCTATCTTTGGCATACTAATATCATGAAACCTTGGGATTGCTGTCATCTCCAGTACTTGCAGGTCAGCAGATATAGTCGGATCTTAGGAATATCTGGGACGCGTCGAGGGGCGAAGAGGACATTCCTCCAGTCAATGTGCTCGCAGGGCTCGGCTCACAGCGCCAATCTTATGACAGGATGGAGATGGAAAAAAAATCGCGAGGTTCCATTACTGAGAAATCAAAGGACTGAACAACTTCAACATATGTTCTTGGGAAAGGTTATAGAAGCCCCCAGCCATGCCGCTGAGGACTAACTGAAAAGAAGGTATTAATCGGACGCCCCTAGGAGACAGCGACCCACTTGAATCCCGAACAGAATACGTCATATCACAGAGGAGAAGGGTCCCCGTACAACATGAACATTAGGTATATTCCGGCTTTATCGACGACCATCGTTCGCAGGACATCTGTCAGATGCGTATTCGGGCGGGTAGATCTGGGGTTGAATAGCTTCTTCTCGTCGGGCTCGTTTCGGACAGGCTGCATAGTACCAATGTACGCAAGTATCCCATGGGCTCTGCATGACAGCCTCGGCGACGATCCTGAATGTCGCCCGAAGATGATCCCCGCCACCTTCGATGATGGGCATCACGCTCGAATATTGGTAGCTGTAGATTTGAAAACGTCCTACCAAGCATGCTCAACGAGGAGCGCACTATCAACACGATTATTGACAGACCAAAGAGAGCACTGTTCGCATAGCGGGATACACTGGCAATAAATATGTACACGCTACGAGTCATCAACCTCCATCAAACTTGCGTCTGCCGTGATAGACCCGACAGCAGGCGGTGAGCCATTCAGGGATGGTGATGATCGCTTTTCGGGAGTTACGCTATCATGGGGCAGGGGCGCAGACACAGGTTTCGGCGAGGCGGGGGACGGAGATGGAGTCGAGATCCTCGCTTGCTTCTTTGCGCTGGCAGAGCGGTTGAAGTGATTGCACTTTGGACAGATGTATTCTGATTGGAACGAACAACACTAAGACAAAGGATAGCACGAAGAAAAAGAAAAACGCAACGTACGGGCGTCGGCCCACATGCTTTCTTTCACTAGGCCATTATGAGCGAAGCATTTCTCGCAGATCAACGCGTAACGCGAGGTAGAGGCGTTCGGTGTGTGATCATCATCTCCGAGCAAGGCATCGGCAAGCTTGTCATACCATTGCTTTCTTGGTGGACCGGAAGGTAGGGGCGCTGAAGACGTCGGGGTGAAGACACGTCAGACTTGAAACACCAAGACGAAGGAGACCTACTGGGAGGCTGTGGGTTGAATGGATTCGGAGTTCGTGACACGGTATTGCCATTTGGAGGTGGGGGAACTCGTTGTGGCGTGCTCGGTTGAGTTTGTGCAGGGACAAGTCTTTGACGTAGACCAGGGCTTCCGGCAGGCTCGTCGTATCGTTGAATTAAATCACGAGTCGAGTAGTAATTCGTCTTCTTCTTGATCTCCTCTACTTTTGTCCGCTGCTGTTTCAGCAACGTTTGCAGGGTTTTCTCTGACGTGCTGATAAGATGGGATCAAGCAATAATTATGCTCCATGCTCACCTTCTGCGTCTCCCTTCCGCTTGTACCAGATTTGCACAATCCTCCGAATGAATAGGATGCTGCTTGGCTGTTTGCTTGGTCGGCATGTTTGAAGAAAGGAGATGGGCTTACACCACAGGACCAACTACAACCGGAGCCCCCTTCACCGCTTTCTCAACGCCACTCCCTCGATGTCCACTGCGATTTGGAAGAATGCCCAAATACCACAGGCTCACATATGCCACCCAACCAGCCAATGTATATAGTGTTACAAGCAGAGTCGCCCGGCGCTCTCGTAGACGAATTTCGGATAGTTGGAGCTGGCGCTTCTGTATATCGATCGCCAGGGCTGAAAGAATAGTCTCGTAGTCCTCTTCTTTCTTCTGTTTATACCCCGTAAATGACTGCTCAGAACCACAATAAATGGCCATACCTTCCGAAACATGCTCGTCAAGAAAGACATAATTAAAGAGTGTTGCGGTTTGAGGTTAAGATGGTAGAAAAAAAGAGGAAACGCTGCGTAAGTCGTGGAGAATGTGAGACGGACGGCCAGCTCAATCGTGACGTAACGCGCAGGTCACATGAGCACGTGACCCCCCAACCTAACTGACGCAGTCTGAGTCAACGTTCTCCTGGACTTCCACAACCTTCAGTGCTGTTGCATTTTTTTTGAGAGCATTTTCCTCGCATGCTTTCTCTCTATTCGAAAGTCTTCGAGATCACCTTCCATGATGACAGCTGGGAATGATGGCAGCATCTCCTCGAGGCACAACCAGGCCAATTTTTTAATATATCTACTCAGCTCGAGACTCGATCTATGACATTGAATTCGTTTATCTTGTTATTATGGACACCATCGCCGGAGCACCGCTTTGCCTTCGGGCCAATATTCACCCCAACGGCGCTGATTTTGGAAGTCTCCATTAAAGCTGAGTCCTCCAATTTCTTTCGAGCGATACATTTGATCTGGGGATGTGACGGTTTCTTGTCAGGTTTGCTCTGGCGCATCTATCAACTGTGAAACTTGAGATCCCCTCCAAATAGTGGCGCGACACGACCCCGGGACCGCGGTCCTTAACCCGCATTGCTTTCCGACGCGCGTTCTTGTTGTAACCACCCCCCAGAGGGGTCGTAAATTCTTGAACTGCGCTTCCGAGACTCCAGGTCTTTGCTATGACTCGCTCGCGATCTTCGATCAGGGCCCCCCAGTCTTGAATGATGTTTCCATTGCGAGAATATCGGAATCGTTGCGCACAGATCCTCGAGTGCTCGAGGCGAAAGCAGGGTGGCTATTGCGTGTTCAGGCAACCCACTTCTTCGCATTCAGGGCCCATCAATGATCACTTGTTGCGGGGTCTCCAAAATCTGGATCGTGATATGTCGATGTCAACGCCGCAACTATGTCACCAGATCAGCCTACTACTGGGCATCTCATCACCTGGACAAATTCGCGTTCAGTGTAGCTAGATAAGAGCTCGATGGGGTTCGCCCTGGCACTCTATGTACTTGATCCACGGGGCTCGGAGGCGTTAGTATCCTCAGTAGCTTTCATGTACTGCGAGGTCGAATGATATCTCCTCGCTCTCGACGTTTGAAATATCCTTTCAGCCAAGTGTCCGAAAGCTGATCCCACAGTGATCGTCCACCAGATAATTGACCCTTGTCTCGATTATAAGCGCTCGGCAACTGCGAGTGTATCCGCGATTGTGTTGATCAATCTACTCTGAAGCCATTCATATAATGCCCATTCATGCTCAGTCTCTCGCATCGACATGTTCCATGTATCCTATGACAAGGTTTCATGGGGGTTCCCCGAAATCATCGAGCGTCATTTTCTTTGGTCGTTCCTTGGTCGTTTCGATGTCGAACGATGTTGGCTTCAGAAGTTCCTGGCAACTATAACCAAATAAAAACATGCAACGTCTATTTCTCCTCGATGAATAGCGGTGTCAACCAAGACTGGCCCTGGCCCCGTACGCAGTCAAGCAGTAAATCTGGCCTCTCATGCATGCAAGCCTCATCGTACGTGCTTGTATAAACGTGAACGTTCTGTGGTGTGTGTCGCTGTAGCGACCGTTCGAGCTGTCATGTCTGTGATCAACAGGAAAGTATGTATATGGCTGCAGAACTTCTGAGGACACGGTACGTTCTTTTTGGTAGGCGGACTTCAATATCCCGTGCCTGTGCATGTGGACTTTAGATGAGGTTTCTCTGCGTCGCTATCCCTAGTGCTTGTGACGCGTCTGAACGCTACTGACTACATTTTCTGTCAGACAGTTTCTGACGTTTCCCAACAAAATCGGCGCTGATGAGAACTACGTCGGAACTACGCTATAAAGCGAAGTAGCACGGGGAACTGGTCGAAAATCTTCCCAGAGTAATAACCCAACCGACGCGCTATTCAGTCACAGGTGCGCAGGGCCAGCACTCTCGCGTCCAATGCACTGCACTGCAAGGAGTCATTCTAGCATTGCCTTCATCCTGACAGGCGCAACGATCCATGCTCAAGCCCAAGCCTTTCCATCGCTAACATCATAGCCTGGATGAGTTGTCTTTAATCGGTTCCTGCCCGGGCCGGCCCCACTAGGATCCGAATCACAGCTGTCAAAGAAAATGCCACCGTCCACTTTCGTTTCTACAGTGAATTGAAACCAAAGCAACGCATTTGGGCTGTCGTGGAGTGCCGCAAGCTATACATATGCTGGGTCGAGGAGGAACTAAGCTTTGTGCTGTTGACAGAGTGGGTAGAGGATGTTGTTATATTCTGCAGATGAGACTTTCATTGTCGAGGTTTGCATTGTCGCCACATCGGGACGCTAATCACCCTGAGTTCATTGCGCACATGATTTGATGGCATCTCATGCTGCACAAGAGTCCGAACCCTTCGGCGACGAAAAGGGAAAGCCATATTTTACGTCACTCAAACTGAACCGCATCAACCAGGTTCTCGAATTCAACGGACAAGCCACTTGGGGCCGTTCGCGAACTTATGCCATCTCCATCAATCTTGAAACCTTCCTGCCAGTGGGGCCGAAAGGCGCATCTCCCACTCTTCCTAATTTTTGACAGATAAGCCGCCAGTGGTCTGCGTAACGCTTAACGCTTGACCGTGTATGAAACAAATACGCTGCAACCGCAAATTGGAGATCACCACACTCGCAAATGGCAATTCCCCTTCCAGACCCTCCGATCTAATCTTGCAAGGTTTGCATCGGGTGTGCGTTAAATGAGCCGATCTTACACACTTTCCCATTTGAACGCTAAATTTCTGGTTATAAGCGACACTGGTTTACTCCCGATCTCTCTAGTACAAAGAGGGTCTTGTCTTCCTCCGTCGGTTCTCATTGCACATCCCCCATGGCTCACCCAAACCTCATGTTTGATTCCTTCCACACCCTCGACAACGCTCAGGCATCGTACATGCTTAGCAACCCCGCTGCGTACAATACGTATGCAGGGAGTCATCAACAATACTCGAGTGGCAACACTTCATCGTTCAGTGGCAATTGGGACATCCAAGGTGCGTTGGGCTTGATGTACTTCATGTCGGCCACGGCTAAGGTGCCTTGCAGACACGGGATACAACTCTTCGGGTCACACGCGCTCAGGAGTCTCTAACGCTAATCTCTTCCCACTCAACACTGGGTTCGTGCAAGGAGGTTACGACTCGTATACCCCTCCCCACCCTTCGCCGTCCTACACCTTCTCCGAAACTCATCGGCCACCCACGGGATACCAGAGTTCGCATGCTCGCGTAACGGGGCACCCCCGCTCCCGGAGTGACGACGATAACGTCTACTCCGTGCTACCCGCTGGCCTTTCCGACATGCCGACCACTCACAATACAACGCTTCCCATGGGCAGAAGACCGAGAGGGGTCACGTGGGAGTCGCGTACTCAAGTAAACCCACTTCATGGTGCATCCGACATGGCGCCTGAAGTCTTCGGCTGGTCACCCCACCCCGCGGACAATCAATTTTTGACCTTCGACCCTCCCTGGAGCGACGCGATGTCATCTCCAATGAGCTCTCCAGATATCCATCTGACCATGTCCCCAGAATACAACTATTCTCTCGAAGTCTCCCCCATTTCTCCTCCCCAGCCGCGCTCTGCAGTATCATACGCTCTCCGCAACGTTTCCCCAACCTCCAGCTCCTCTTCACCCCCAGCTTCCCGCCGAGGAAGCGTCGATATTCCTTCTGGTGGGAAGGTTTGCTCTCATTGCCACGCTACTTCGACCCCTCTTTGGCGCCGTGAGCCCACGACACTAAAGCCGCTTTGCAACGCGTGTGGCCTCTATCTCCAACAACGCCAGAAACACCGGCCCCAGGAGCTCATCGATGCTGATGCCGCCGACGACTCGGATGTCTCAGACGGCGACACGTCCGGCCCTGAGTGCAGCCACTGCCATACGCACCATACCTCAGTGTGGCGCCGCAGCAAAACCGGAGCGCAACTTTGTAACGCATGCGGGGTCTACTCGCGGCTGCGTGGCAGGGACAGACCGCTTTCTTTGAAGCGTAATAGAATCAAGCCCCGTTCGAAGCACACGCCGCCCACTCCCAGATGAGTCGCTGGGCGTGGAGGCTTGTCTGATATCCTTATTACGGTGGCTCATTGTTTATTGTGGTCCTATGTGCACGAATATTTAGGTTTAACATACTACTAACATATAAACATTCATCCGCATTGTAGAGTGGACACCTCGTATACCACCCCAGGGTTTATCATGGACAACAAGTAGACTCATTCACTGTTAATTTATCTAGAGAAGTAAGATTATGTTTTCAAGCATGGAAAGACGTCTGGCGTCTGATGAACCGCGGCTTTTCTGCCTTGTTATAGGTTGAGGGGTTTGGCTCCGTATGCGGCCTCCCATTAGGTTTGATCACGCGGCGTGGGAGGCCGCGCGATGGGCGCACATGTGCGTTCGTGATTTCCGAGAGCTGCTGGTCAGCCGTGCGGTCCCGCAAGATACTCGGAGATGTTCCTGAATGCGGCGCGCGGTCTTCCTTGAGCGAGATTCAATGGGGTACGTAGCATCACTTTTAACCCACCTGGAGCGTCTGCGCGTCGTGAAGTTGTGATCTCGCGCAACGAAAGATCTTCGGTACCGGCGGTTAGATCCCCGCGTTTCCCGGCCCACTGCCCTGGTTCCCCACGGGTGGATGGTTTAATTGACGCAGCTGCGGTCCCTGACTTAAAGATAGTTACAAAGACGTCGGCGAATGGCTCATAGTATTGTTTTAGATGCCCAGGGGAGGCCTCAGATGCCGTTATCTGATTATTCCGGGGGACAAGGAAGGTAGAGACTGCAACACAGATAAGTTTGAGCATCCAGTACCGCAGCTAGGATGAGCGTCAGGCGACGCACATGTCCGTTTGGCACACCAAAAATTCTCGAGCATCCGGGAAAGTAGTGTCGTTTCATCCGGTATCTCGAAATCCTGCTGCCGGTGGAGAATCATGATGATCAGGGCAAGAAAAACTACAAGTAACAATATCGGGATTACTTGGCGTAGCACGGAGCCCCACTCGTCATCGTGAATCAGTGAAACCGTAGCCTGGGGTGACTAGAATGGTAGTCAGTATCTCGGTTATGGTTCAACACAGTGACTTACGATGTGCAATAATAGCTCGTTTATTATTGTGGATGGGTGGTACGGCTATTCAACTGAGGTGAGTTTACTAACTTGAACATGGTAACGTGGCCACTTACTTCAAGGACGGCCGGCAGATAGTCGAGCTCCGTCTCGTCATCCGCGGTCTGGATTTCACAGTGGAACAACGACGCGTTATCATGGCATGCATTATCGCGACATCCACCTCCTTTGACAAATCCCCTCAACGTAGCCGCTCCGCTGGTGTGATTCGAATGACGACGGTCCAAAAATGCATGCGCAATTTCCTTGGGGCTTATGGACGATATGGAATTCACCTCGATCTTGGTCGCACCGCCAAGCATCAACGCGACCGGGTTAGTGCGCAGCATGATACGATATCCACGAACGAAGACGCATTGGGTCATTCCCTCGGGGGCATCACCGGGAGAGAAAACTGAGTCATCTTGGGTTATTACTGAGCTGTTTCGACGCAGAGTATCGGTGGAATCAATAGGCGGTGATGGGCCGATGCGGAACGTGGCTGGGCTCGATGTGTCCCAAGAGTAAGCATAGGAGGCGCGCGCCTCGCAGAAACCAGACGTGCTGAGCCTGAAAGAGGCTTGCGTGTCTGAAGACTTATCGGAGAACGCGCCAACCATCCATGAGTGTGTCTTATCGCAACCCGTAACTAGATACAACGCGCCGTTGGACACTCCCCGTCTGAGGGTTAAGTTGGCGAACTTATACCAGCTCTTCGCACCTCGGAGCGCGACGTCTCTGAAGAGCTCCGCGGGGCACGTTACACGGCATGCCCCATCTGGAAGATGGAGAATGGCTCCTTGCGACGAAGTCCATGTGAAGTGAAGACTTGTCCCAACGCCTGCCGATACGGCTCTACGGGCCACAGACCATGCTGTGTAAGCAAATGATGCCACACGGTCGAGAAATCAAAAAAGATAAGCTCACGGGATATCTGTAGTAGTCAGCTCTAAGTCCACGGCTCTTCTCTTGGTCGAGGCGCTCGTCACCGTGCAACCATGCTGGTGGAAGTTCGGAATATGGACAATGTCCTCAAAGGGGATGTGGACCTGTTCGAACCCCTCCGGAACGCCGCGGCCGTTGATGGGATCGTCCCGGGGCGCACGAACGTTGAAGAGGGTCTCGAAAGCGCCGTCTTCCGTCACGTAACCCACATCACCAATGCGGACACCTTTTGTGCGATAGGAAACCGAGTGGCCGTAGGGCTCTGGAACCCATAGGGGATAACCGTGGCGTTTGGGGAGAAGATTTTGGGCGTACACTTGGGCATCGCTGAGGGTGGACATTGGGGCGCGACATCGATTCCTGCGGTGAACACATCTTATACAGTGACTGCTGCGACTTCTCGACTTCTTTCTGTCATCTAAGTGCTGTGGATATGTGGATAAGAAGTCGGTTGTATGATGCTTCTAGTCCTTTTTTCGATAGGTGTCGTAACGCGAAACGGGTACGCCGGTGACGGTCAGGTCGTGCTGGAAGATGGTGAGTAGTAAAGGTCACGGCATACTGCGGAGAGGCGTATGACGACAGCAGGTAAAAAATTCCGGTGCATAGGCTTGGTGGAACGTGGATAACCCGTCCTCGAGGGCGCACCGGGGAGTTATATGGAGCTATTTATGATGTCTATATGACAGAGAAGAGTGCTGCTCCGAGATGTACAGCCTCTTTCAATACACTGTCAATTCAATTCCTTCTTCGGCAGTCGACGGTTGCTTTCACCCGTCTCAGTACAGGACTGACGTCGACGTCGGTTGCGAATACTACGTATAGGAAGGAATGTGTCGATCCCGGGTTAGCTCGTTGGGCGCTAGGTCCTCGGCGTACTTGCCCGACACATAACTTATGCGGAAGTCTTCAGTGCGAGATGATGGGGGGGTGTGGCGTAGGCGGTGGTAGAGCGTTATGAATAATTAACGCTGAAGGAGAAGATGAATCGGTGCGCTTGAGCTGACATCTGGAATTCATGCTTGATTAAGTTTAGATGAAACTCATCCCAGTCGACCAAAGTATAACAGAGAGGTCTAAACTCGTCTGAATCTCGTAAGAAAGCGGCGGGCGCCCGCTAGTGCCTTTCCGGTAGAGCACTCTGTCTATGGGAGAGTCACGACTCCCCGGGCGTCGTCGGTCGGCCGCTAAGTTGAACGCCTTCATGATCAGGTGCTGATGTCGCCGGACCCCTTACGCAGCGTGTACTGCACTCTGGCAGATTTAAGGAGGTGGCTTAAGCAGCCCCACGATGAAATTTAGAAGACAATTCCATCATTTGCCTGTATGGGGTTATCTGCATTGTGACGAGGAGCTGATGAACGGAAGAGTGTGCAAGGGGACGTGTTCCAGGTAAGGTGATATGTGATGTACATACTGAATACTCACTAATAGAGTACAGCCTTGAGCAACTGCTGGGCTGCCTCGACAGTTCCTTGGAGGAAAAACATCTTTTGACTGGGATAGGCGTTAAGTTCGTTGTCAAACATGATGAGCACGATTCGTTGGTCTGGAGTGAGTCACTGAGAAGAGAGCTCCGAACAACGCGGATTATTTGTTATTTTGCACTTGTTAGGTTTCGATGCTCCAAGCCTCAAGGCTTCCTTTCCTGGCGGCCACTTCAAGGATCTCAGTTCAACTTGAGCATCCAATGTTCAGATCTGAGCTATTTCGTCCTGCCAGCATGATACTCATGCGCTGACTTCCGGTAAGTTCATCTTCCAACCTTTCTGTGCAGTTTAACTGATTTTCGACGGTGATAGTGAGCATGAGCCGGAGTGAACGGTGCGACTGGGACACACTCCAAATCCCATACTTAGCACATGTCTCTTGGCTTCGTACCGTTCTATATGTATGCACATCCGAGACTTTTCCTTTGGCAGACATGACTCACGCGTATATAAGAAGTGCCGGAGAGTCTATCTTCCGATTCCCCAAGTTCCTTGCGAAAAACTTGCTCCCATCTTCGCCAGCACTCGTGATCGTCGGACCCAGAGCATATTGCTCAAACTACTCCGTCCCGACGACGTTAATGGCTCCGCTCACCGAATGGAGCAGCCTAGGATGTCGTCCCTTCCTGCACGGGGAACAGGGTTGTCGAATACCAGCTTCTTTTCTTCCGTCTTCGCCGTATATTGTTATCGTGAGTGGCAATGAAAAAATGCCGATGAACGCTCATAACGGCGGCTCCTGGTCAATAGCGGGATCTGCCTTGGACACCAAGCAAAATCGCATGCGAACCAGTCATGTCCGTCAACGGTGGCGTCCCATTCTCCGGCAATCCAACTTTTCTTTGGCCACATCGTTTGAGCGATCTTCTTAGACTTGGCTCGACTCAGTTTAACGCACAGGGTCTTCGACATTGATCAAAACCCTGCACAATCTTCTCCCTTTCTCTCGGAAGGAGAATGTCACTTCGCTCGCTCTGGTTGTTCTATCTCGTTTCGACCTGTGGCACGACTTCGACTTGTCTCACTCCGGACCACAAGCGGGCAAACTCCCCATCTCGCTTCTAGAGATCATTTGCGCAGCATAATCTGCACATAAGACTGACCGGTAACCAGATCATCCGAGTGTACTTACTCGTCGCCACGTTGAACAGGTACCACGCAATCGCTGGATGTACACGACTTGATTGGATTGCATCCCAACACTTTCCGTCAATCTCCGCCATTCTCACCAAGTTCCTTGGCCTCAGGTGGGTGTGTCGGTGCGTGATGGACATCTGTTACGCCCTTCTTCAATATCCTTTGTCGGCATGGGCGGAAACGAAAGACCGTCCTGGCCAACGAGTACGCACACGTCGTCAAACAAGACTAGATGTGCATGTGTCCTCTCCGTTACAGGACCATGGCGTCTTCCTCTGCAAGGAGAATACACCTTTAGCGCGCCGCGATCGGTTGCTTTGGCCCTGTCAAACACACGACTTATCGATCAGCTGACAGCCGGCCCCTCGAGATACACTGTCCTTTACATTGCAATCCCCCTGTGCTCATTTTCTCCTCGTGCGAGAAGCGCCTTACAAGATGGGTGAATTAGCACAGCCGACTCTCCCGACGACCTCACGAAAATCATAGACGGTGTTCCGAAAAGCGTTCTGCCGATCAACGCGAGCCACACGTAGCAAATCCAACCATCTTCAAGTACTTCACTCGTGCTACATTCCACGCAAGCTGCGCCCGTCTTCGTCGTTCACCTTTGTCAGGAATGGTATCCAACGAACCCTCCGGCCGGCGGCTAGGACCGCAGGCTTTCGCTTCCCCGATTTAATGAGGATACGCCTCCGATACAACCAAGGCCACAGGAAGTATCTCCTGCCACGTCGGACGAGTGGCATCCAAGGCTTCCACGGCGTCCACAGGTCATGTGTATCTTGTTTTGAAATGACATCCTGGTTCGGACTGGTACCCATGGAAGATGAAATCAGGCTGTCTTTGCACCTTTTGGCTTGCGCTGACGTGCACTCTTTCTTTGTACTAGCAAAATTTACATAAGCTCTACCCGTGAGTCTATCCTCCGACCGCGCGCCATGTGCAACGAACTTAACGCTGGAGTCAAGTACAGGTGGCGGTCATCGGTGATCTGGATCGAGAGATGATGCGGAGAAGGCACGGCGAAATCCGTTCTGTTACTATCGTGGCTGGTTTCCTGGAAGATGAAATCGGACTGTCTTTGCGTCTTCCCGCCTGCGCAGCCGCAGACCTTTCTTCGTGCTAGCGCGGTTTTTATACATGGCGTACCGCCGGTGAGCCCGTCCTCCGAGGGCCTCTGTAACACGAACGTACTGCTAGAGTCGACACAGGATTATGGTCCTTGGACGATCCAGATCGAGCGCCGGTTCCAGGAGGCGTCGGTTCCATTACTGTCAACTATCCACTGTCTACTTAGGCGCGATCGGCGTGCCCTAACGCATCGTATATAGGGACGGACTCAGACCACCGCCGCCCTTGGATCCGTACCTACGCTGTCGACTTCTGACCTTGGACGTTTGAGTTTGTGGTAGCAAAAAGTTGGATACATGGGCGTCTGGGTGAGTCTTTCCTCCGAGCACCCGTCATATAAATTTTCTAGACGGATCTAGGTCGAGTGGGCCTGGACAGCTTTTGGCGTACATAAATGGGACCGTGTCCAAGCGCATCGCAGCCCAGCGTCATGGACTCGCACGAAAGCATACCCTGCGCTCGCGAATGAGAAACGTTGAGTTCTTCATCGCTTGATTTGCAATCTAGAACTCGCCGCTGCTTGATCAAGTTCTTTCCCGGCCCACTGGCGGTTCGGCCATATTCCTGGAGGTCAAAAAGCTGGGACGACTCCCCCACTCGTGATGCTAAGTTGGACATATTCGCGCCAGAGCGAGGCCTTCTCAGAGGACGGACGGCTCTCTATTCTCTTCGATGATCCTACGTTAAGCTCGTTTAGGGATCTCGGTGGCTTGACGAAGCTTAACGTTGAATATCACTCGGTGGCTCGACGAAGCTTACCGTTGAATATCACTCCTAACGTCTCTATTTTCAGCGACATCGCATCTGAAAGCCGCTCCCATCTTGGTTGTGCAGTCCGAGTTCTGTCATGACTCAGCAATGCGACGAAAAAACTCCGTGACCGAGCATCCATGGCTGTCAATGCACCTGCCGATGGTGACCTGGGATGAGAGGCCAGCCGCATGCTCAGCGAGCGTGCCGGTGTACAACACCCCTAATGTGGGTGCGACAAAGTTGTCGCCGTTCATAAGACGTCATGCTCGTTCAACCCCCTGGACCTTTTCGCACCTGTTTTGATTCACGCGACCCTCAGCCTTACATGTTCTTGGACGGCCTGTGGCGACACACCTTTTTTGCCCTGGATCATGATGCCTCTGCTATTGACCAGTCACCTCTCATGACAAAATACATATCTTCAACGATCGGACGAGGCCCGCACCAACTCGTTGCTTATTCATCATGTTGCGCGGAGAGTGGAAGAATTTACGTAGTTGCACAGCCACGCGATAATAATTAAAAGTCCGACTGATCTCCCAAAAAATTTGCGATTGTGAGCAATCGATCCCTTCTAGTTCTACTACTACCATGCCTCCCTCCTCCTCAAAACAAAAGCGCCTCGCTGAGAAGGCCGCAAAGAAGAATGCTGGCCTCGGCGGCACTGCATCGTCCTCGACGACCCCCAGCGGATCGACCAACGGTGGCAGCGCCATCAACACCCCGCTAACGAGTATGAGTGCTGCGACGAGCGCAGAGGACCTCACATCCATGGCCAAGCTCAGTCTTGCCACCGACCGGTAAATTTTCTCAGTGTGTTCTCGCGATCTCTTGCTGACGATGGTATAGGAGCGCAGCAGGAGTCTTGGTATCTGACGTCAAGGGCCGCGATGTCAAAATCGAATCATACACCCTGTCCTTCCACGGGCGGCTGCTTATTGAGAATGCAGAGATCTCGCTGAACTACGGTCAGAGATATGGTCTGCTTGGTGAGAACGGCTCAGGAAAGGTATGTCATCATTCATTTTCCATCCCGCAAATCGGACGCTGACAGATCCTCCATTTTTTTCAGTCCACCTTCCTGCAATCAATCGCAGAACGCGATATCGAAATCCCGGGTCATGTCGATATCTACCTCGTCAGCGGCGAGGCGGAACCGTCGGAGGTCAACGCCGTCGATTTTATCGTAGCGTCGGCAAAGGCCAAGGTGGCGAAGCTGGAGGCGTACATCGAGGAGCTTTCAATCGCCGATGAAGTGGATGACTTGGCGCTCGAAGCTGCGTACGAGGAGCTGGAGGAGCTGGATCCCTCGACATTCGAGGTGAAGGCGGGCAGCATCCTCCACGGGTTGGGTTTCACGCAAACGATGATGAAGAAGCCGACAAAAGACATGAGTGGTGGATGGCGTATGCGTGTCGCACTGGCCCGGGCGCTCTTCGTCAAGCCCCATCTCCTGCTGCTCGACGAGCCAACGAATCATTTGGATCTCGGCGCCGTCGTGTGGCTCGAGGCGTACCTCTCCACCTACAACCACATCTTAGTCATCACCTCCCATTCGCAAGATTTCATGGACTCGGTGTGCACGAACATCATGGACCTCACGATGAAGAAGAAGCTCGTCTACTACCACGGTAACTACTCGACATACGTCAAGACGAGGAAAGAGAACGAGGTGAACCAGATGAAGGCGTATCACAAGCAGCAAGAGGAGATTCAACACATTAAAAAGTACGTCCTCACATTTTTTCTCTCTCCCTCTGAGCCCTGAGCTGATCGACGTTGGATAGGTTCATTGCCTCCGCTGGTACATATGCCAATCTCGTGCGCCAGGCTAAGTCGAAGCAAAAGATTATCGACAAGATGGAGGCTGCCGGTCTCATCGAGAAGGTAGAGACACCCAAGCCTCTACGGTAAGCCTCCCCCGTTTTACTCCCCTCCCCACTTGCTGACTTCTCCGAAAAGATTCAACTTCGAGGACGTGCGGCGCCTGCCCCCGCCCATCATCGCCTTCGACGACGTCGCATTCTCCTACTCTGGCAAGAAGGAAGACTTCCTCTACCAGCATCTCTCCTTCGGTATCGAGTACGTCTTCCCTTTTCCTCTACCAACCCCTACCGACGCTGACATACACCCTACCCTGCTCTGCAGCATGGACTCCCGCGTAGCCATCCTCGGCGCCAACGGAACCGGCAAATCCACCCTCCTCCACCTCATCACAAACGCCCTCTCCCCCGTGGAGGGCACCATCTCCAAGCACGCCGCGCTCAAGCTCGCCAAGTACTCGCAGCACTCGGCGGACCAGCTTCCGTACGATTTGAGCCCGATCGAATATTTCCAGCAGCTGTTCTCGCAGAAGTACCCGGAGAAGGATATCATGGTGCGTAGAACTTGTCTTCAAGAAATCGCGAGCTTAATTGCTGACCTTCGCTGTTTTTTTCCTTTAGGCGTGGCGGTCACAGCTTGGACGGTTCGGATTGTCGGGATCGCATCAGACATCGCCGATCAAGCAGCTTTCGGACGGTCTTCGTAATCGGTGCGTCGCTCCTTCCCCCCTCTTGTCCTTTTGCGTTCGGTGCTGATGCGTTGGATGTAGTGTCGTTTTCGCGCAGCTGGCGATGGAGCACCCGCATATTCTTTTGCTTGGTACGTCACTCCTAATGTGTAGATATAGTGGCTGGTGCTGATGGAGCGATCTTGAAGATGAACCGACGAATCATTTGGACATGGAGTCTATCGATGCGCTCGCGCAGGCGATTAAGGAGTTTGAAGGCGGCGTCGTCATTGTCTCGCACGACTTCCGTGAGTTTCTTCCCCTCTTCCCCCCTCTTCCCCCCTCTTCCCCCCCCCCCTCCCCCTCTCCCTTCCTTGCAGCACGATGCTGACCTTGTCTTCTCACCTCAGGTCTCATCTCACAAGTGGCCGAAGAGCTCTGGGAAGTGGCGGACAAGACGATCAAGAACCTGACTAAGCGGGATATCAGCATCATCGATTACAAGAAGAACCTTGTCAAGCAGAGTACGTTATCTCCTCCTTCCTCTTCGTGGTGACGATCCTCCTATCCTTCCCCTTCGCCCTGCCCCCATTTCCAACGCGCTTCTATCATATCTCTCGTCTTTGACTTGTGACTTATGACTGACTTGATCCACGTGTAGGTAACGCCGCAATCGAGAAGGCGAAACTCTTCAGCAAGACAGCGCCCAAGGGCAAGACGTAAACAAAGTACACACAGAGTCAGAGCAAGAGCCGAGCTATCGGGGCTTCCACGGGCCCCGGTGCGGTGCCGGTCTTGGTTCTTCGTTCTTAGTCTTGTATTTTTTGCTGTTGTTGTACTTCGGAATCCGTTTTTTTCATAGCATAACGTATACACACCCACTACCACCACTACACAACCACAACCGTACTTCATGCACAACTTGTCAACCTGTAGCTCCAATCCACTCCATACACCTTCCCCTAGACATATACAGCGTGTTTCGGATTCATGCGTCTTTCGTTTCTTTGCTTCCAGTTTTTTTTTCCATGTGTGCGCATCTACATCTATAGATCCCATTGACACCAGACAGCAAGGCGATTAAAATCCTATTTCTGAAGGGACCCACAATGTAGCCTCGCACTCCGATTCGGATAAGATAGGCTATTTTTGGACCACGCGTGGCGGGCGAAATGGTAAATCAATGTCTATCCAGACGTTGGGCATTTTCAACATCGGTATAATGGCGCGACGGGGGGCTGGGCTTCGCAACGCGACTTATCCATCCGCTGGCGAGAAGTGATTGCGATTACTGTCCGAGTCGGATATCCCATAACGTATGCATGAGAGGAAGATCGTGGTTGGTCAAAACATAAGTGTAGCTGGCTTGGGCCTTGGGAAGGAAGAACACTACGAATTTGTAGTCCCTGAATCAGAAACTTGGGGAGACTGGCGACGTGTGCGAGGATCTGTTGAATGGGCTGGTGTACTCTTGGCTGCGAAGGGGAACCTACAAACTCGAGTAGTTGCGCGCTGGAACACGACTTGTCCAGCTTGCCTTCCGAGGCGGAGAGTACGTTAGGAGGATAAGTATTAGATTGTGCTATATCGGTTGCGCAGATTGACACAGTAGTTAGCCGCCGGGACTAGGCCGCCGGCGAGAAGTTAATTGCGTTCGGATTGTTGGACGCCGCACCGACATGCTTACACGACTCATCGTCTCCGGGGTGGGAACTAGCGCCTTGCGAGAGCACGGAGATTTTTCTAGCCTTAGTCTGACACGCTGGCTTGTGAAAGTGAAAAGGAACTGCAAAAATGGGATTGTTGCTTGCTGCGTTCGATGGGTTCCGTTCAGCAAGAGTCCAGACAAGCGCTAATATTAGTGACACGAGGCTACAGGAAACCGGCTGCCAGCGAGTCGGGGAAGGAAAGGGAGTGAACAAAATTGGAGATCTGCACTGGACCTGGACACCTACGAAATAGGAGAGAAACTCGTGTCCACCTTAGTAGTCCCCTGAAACGCAGCCGCCTCGGGGAAAGCAACTGATCAACTTCAAAATCGGTCGAGAGGAACCGGCTCCTCCGATGGGTGGGTTGGTGGGATGCCTTTGATCGACTGAGACGTAGATCATTCAGCCTCTACGCTAGATTGCGCCAGGGCGACGTATCATCATGTATGTAACCCGAAGGGCTAACGCCCATGGTTGGCATCTCGAATCTGGCTGCGAATGGACGGTGAGATGCAAGCTCCTGAGTAATCCAATTTGCCAACATGAACGCCTAGAATCTCGAATCTTGCGGTGGCCGACGGCGAGTTGCGAGATTTGGGGATTGTTTCATCGGTTTACGAGGTGTTACATCTGGACTCATCGGGAATGAACCGCAAGAGCGTGTGGCAACTCCGTCCTTCGTATCGATCGGTCTTGTTTGGGATGGTGGAGGAGAATTCGCGTTAAGGAGTAATTCTACACCCACGGTATGGACTTGCCGGAGGAGGCGAGGAGATGCTGGACCTGCTGGCACGGTAATCTCGAATCTAGCTGCAATTGAACGGGGAGTTGCGGACTCGTAATCCAAATGGCGAACACGAAGTCGCATCTTGCGGTGGCGACAACGAGATGCGATGGAGATGGAAGATGTGGCGGAGACCTCCGAAATATGAGGGGAGATCGTGCCTATCTGAGAATAAGTGCTCTGAAACGCAGTGGTGGTAACGGCACGGAGGCTACGACTACTATTTCTGAACTAGGAATTCGGAGATTCAGGTTTCAACCGAGTAAATGGGTGTCACTCGTCCTCTGAGAGCATTGGCGTGAGGCTACGCCAAACGACTGGCCATGGAGGCAGCCTGCCTGAGGGAAGGTCCCGAACAGATTGAATAATTATTTGTCGCGCAGGGCTCGATGACGGGGTCTTCGATCGACGAGATCCTGGTATAATCCATACTATGAAAAGGCGTCGTAACACAGATGGGCCAACGCACCTGGCTGGCATCTCGAATCTTGCAGTGAACGGGCGGCAGCGAGATCCAACACTCAAATTGGTAGGCATGGAAGTTCTGCCATCGGTCCACAAAGTCAATGACCGCCACCAAGTGGCAGGAATTTCGATTCTTGGTGGGTGACGGGCGAGATGCGAGATCGCGGTGCACATGGAGGCCAATCGCTTCTTGATTGGCTGCGGTAGTTCTAGCTATTTGAAAGTGTGGTGTGTTACATCCAGACACCTGGAATGAACGAAGAACTTGCAACTCCGCTCTGTGGATCGATCGATTATTGTTGGGAATGGGCAAAGAGATAATGTGATACGTTGGCGTTGAAGAGTAATCGTACACACCCCATGGCGTGGACTTGGAACGGAAGTGTACGGGGAGGGGAGGCTCGACCTGGCTGTGAGTGAGTGAGTGAACGGGCAGTTGCAAGACTGCACGGGCGACGTAGCTGCGTGCGGGAGTGGGAGCTCGAATCTTGCGGTGAGGGCGAGCGTCGGTGGCTTGGAATGGGGTGGGGTTCCACTCATCACTTTACAGAAGTCAATCACCGGTACAGACGCCTGAAATCTCGAATCTTGCGCTGGCCACCGGCGAGAAGCGAGAAGCGAACTCGGATCGCCGCTTGATTGGTGGGGTTCTACTCTCGGTTCAAGGACCTCGTTACACTTCGACACATGGAATGAACGAAGATGAAGAACACCACACAAGAAGGAGAGAAAAAAGAGCGATCGTCGCAACTCCAATTGGTTATTTTTTTGGGACGGGCAAAGTGGAGGCCGAAAGATAATGTGATACATTGGCGTTAAAGCGTAATCGTACATCCACAGCGTGGCCTTGAAATGGAGGCGTGCGGGGAGGGGAGAGGCTGGGCCTCGTACGGACTATAGGAAATAATCTGCTGGCGGGCGTTTCGCGGGTATAGATGTTACGTCCTGTGTGGTTATTTTTCATTCAGCACATGTCCACAGGGAGATGCAGAAGACAGCAGATATAATGAAGGGGTAGCGGAGGGGATAATGTGAAGGGAGGAAGGAGGAAGGCGCCCAACAAGAATGAAAAAAGAGGGTGGAAGGTGACTCACCAAAGGCGCGTGCTGGAAGACCTTGTAGTCTTGACTGAGATGTTCATCTAACTCGAGAATCGATGCAACGTTCCCGCACCTGTCCAAGTCCAAACACAAAACAAAAGATGCCCGCTGTCAGATGAGATGGGCTCATAAACAGACGATATGGTATAAACAAAACATGAGAAGAAAACGAAAAATTCCGGCGTCAAGGCCAGCTCATGTGATAGCGGTAACAGCATTTTAGTCAATTCGTTTCACTCTGCGGCGCAGAAACGTGCTGATGGAACGAACGGACGCAAAATAAGCGAGGCTAACAAGTCCCAGGGCCTTTTCGTCGGGTCTTACTTCCCCCGAACGAAACGAAACGAAACGAAACGAAATACATGCAACCACCATCATCGAAAAGAACCGACCAGAAACAGAACACCCCATCCAAATCCAAGAAACGAAATGAATAGAATCTGCGGAAGGCACAACGAAAGCCCAGCCACCCAAATACGGGATACACGCACCGGTAGCAATAATTGGGGGCGCTCCACACCGTGACGATGGTCCGATCAAACATCAGCTTATACCCCTCCATAGCGAGCTGGTGAGCCCGCGCAATCAGATCGATAGCGTTGTGGTGTGCGAAAGCTTTCGTGATGTCCGCGCCGAAGAGGAAGCCCGCCCCGCGCGGGGAAAGGCCCCATCCTGCTATGTCTGTTGCGTCGCCGGGGAGCGAGTGTCAGGCGAGGAGGTTGGGGTGCCTAGAGCCGAAGAGGAGGACGCACCATCTGGGTCGGACCATAGGAGATCGCACATGGGGCCATCGTGAGGCACCTCCTGTTTTCGGTCAATAGCGCGAATCTAGACCCGCCCACGTCAGAAATTCCGGACGTTAAGACGTAAAAACGTAAAAACGTAGAGGATCCCAAATAAAGAAACGCCGTGCAATAACAGAAAACAAGAAGAAATAAGCGAGAAAAGATCGGGTGAAATGAATGACGGTGATCAACCCACCAGCCGAAGCCTCAAACGAACGGACAAAGAAAAAGCCCAAAAAAGCCCAAAAAACAAAAACAAAAATAAAAATAGAAGAATTGAATACCTCGTCTAGAGTCTGCAAATTCGGACTCAACCCCCCATGCACGCAAAACACACGCCCATCCACGATCGCGCCAAGCGCCAGGTAATCAAACACCTCGCAGCACCACCGCCACACATTCGAGCTCCCATACTTCCTCTGGCACTCGTCGTAGAACCCGTACACCTGCGTGATCTGGCGCGACTCGTGGTTCCCGCGTATGAGCGTGATGCGTTCGGGGTACCGGACCTTGAGCGCGAGTAGTAGTAGGAAGGTCTCGACGCTGTAAAAGCCCCGATCAACAAAGTCGCCTGGGTGGGAAATTGTTTTTTAGTAAGGCGTTTGGATATGGGGAGAGGCGATTGAATTGAATGTGAGGGCGCCGGGTGATATGATGGTGGTGGTGATGAGGGGATATCTACGGGTTTTTTCTGATAACTTTCATTACACACGTACCCATGAAGAGATAATTCGTCTCTGGACAGAACCCGCCAACCTTGAAGAGTTCCATCAAGTCAAAGAACTGGCCATGTATGTCGCCGCATATCTTCAAGACACCAACACCAACACCAAGGCCGCCGAAACAAGCGAATAATTCACCCACGCACGCCGCACAGGAACGCGCGATAAGAATTGAGAAGATCCCATGGCCAGACACGGATTCCACAACAAGGCAGATAACAGATAACAGATAACACACCGGAGCAACAGACAAGTCAGGGACAGAAAAAGGGATAGCGCGTCAGCCTAACGCGTAACACAAAGGGAGCGAGATGTGGATGGGTATGGGAGAATACGCACGGTGACAGGCGCATCGACGATATGCACATTCCCCTCCTCTATCAGGATTTCTCGCGCCTTGAGGCAGAGCCTCTTCACCTGCTCCTCCGATATCGGTTCGCAGCGCGTCAGCTGCTCGATCTGTCTTTACTTTCAAAGGCCCAGAGTGAGATGCGGTGGGTGGTGGGTAGTGCGCGGGGAGCGGCGGTGGCGTGGCGTAGTGTACAGCGTAGCGTGATGTCGTAGAGTGGAGGCACGGGTGTTCGCAAAAGAAACAAAGCAGTGAGTCGTGAACGGTAGCCAAGCAAGAGATCGCACAGGTCTCACCTATCAAGATCGCTCGGCATTTCCTCTTTCTGCGTTCACCTCCCTCAAGTGTAAGCTATGTTGGATATAAAGCCCTGAAAGTCGCGGCGGGCGTAGATTGCGGGGGAGGAGGAGGAGGAGCAGAGCAAAGCCGGTGGGTGTCCGAGTCCGAGTCCGTGAAAGATTCTCCCAAGTCCCGATTTGGCATCATCCCGCCGATCGTCCTCATCATCATCATCACATGCACACGACAAATTCACGATCATTGATCAAAGACAAAAATTCCTGGCCCCAGTAGACTTTTGTCAAGCAGCTATTCAGTTGAGGGCCCGAGTGCGCAGTTATTTCTAGATAGCCGCCATCGAAAATGAGAGTGGTATAAATCCGTGGTTAGTGTTATTGCACATGTAGCATTACAACGAGTCTTGTGGGGGTAACGGGGGAGCCTAAGTAAGTAAGTAAAAGAGGCACCAGTAAATAATGTGTAGTAGCAGTACGTATGTGGCATGCGAGGTATGTATAGGGGGGTTGTAATAGAGCAAACATGGACGACGGCAGGCTTGGATGGATTACACAATACAGCAGCGACAGGGCGATGGGGAGGAAGCCAGGAGACAGAGAGAGATAGAGAAAGAGAGAGGAAAAGAGATGGTGTTCAAAGCAGTAGAGAAAACGCAAAACGACCAGACACATTACATCCGCATCCACATCTATTCACAGGGGGAAGTCAGTCGCACCCCACGTGAACTCACTGAACCAACGCCCCGACCCCCTTCCGCATCCCGCCCTCGGCCTTCCACGCCCCATGTCCCAACGCCGCAATCGCCTGATGGTGGTACCCAAACTCCCCCGACATCCCATGGCCGTGGCCGTGCCCCTGCCCATGCCCGTGATGCAAATACTGCTGCTGCTGCTGCTGCTGTTGTTGTTGTTGTTGCTGCTGCCGTTCGTCCCGCCTCAGATACCGCTGCTCCTGAATCGGCGCTAGCGTAGGCGGCGGCGACTCATATCGCCCCACGCCATACCCGCCGCTGTGTCCGCCATGTGAGCCATGGGCATACGACCCATGGTGCCCCTGCCCTTGCCCCTGCTCCGAGATCATCCCGTTCCCATGGTGGTGCTGGTGATGCTGGTACGCATGCCCATCGTCCTGGTAGACATACGCTGCCGGCGTCGGCGGGCCCGAGGCGGAGTGGGAGGAGCCGGGGGATCCGGGGTCTGACTGATTTTGTTGCTGCTGCTGCTGCTGGGAGTACGTGTGCGGGTGCGAGATGTGGGAGATGGAGTGCCGGGAGGACGGGGTGGGGTGCGGGCTGTGTTCGTGCTGGCCCCCCGAGGAGGAGGTGTTGATGTGCGGGAGGGAGGAGTGCGTGCTGTAGCTGTTGTTGTTGTTGTTGTTCGAGGTGGAGTAGGAGGTGTGCGAGACGGGGGTGGTGTGCACGTAGGTGAACCCCGCGCCCTGGGACTGCTCCTGGTACGTCGTCGTGCCGCTTCTATACGAGTACGACTGTGAGCCCTGCGTCGGCACCTGCTGTTGCGAGTTCAGCGACACCAGATGGTGGTTCCCGTTTGGTGGGTACGAGGCCTCGGGCGAGGACGAGGAGCGGCTTGAGCTGCTGGAGGGTAGGTGGGCGGTGGCAGGGAGTGTCGCGTGCGCTAGAGGCGGTGGCGAGTCTGGTGGCGTCGAGTGGTGGCTGTATACCCGTGCTGGCTCCAGTGCAGGGGGCGCAGACAATGGGGGAGGAGAGGAGGAAGACTCCGTTGCTGCTGCTGCTGCTGCCACCGCCGCCGCTGCAGACGCGGCTGAGCCCCGCTTGCCAGCAGAGTTGTTCATGGCGCGCGATATCGCCGACCGCGTCGAGCTGCGTCGCGAACCCGGTGATAGATGGATCCGGTAGCTGCAGAGGGTAACGAGGTCAACCGAATATCACCAAAAAAAATTATGTGAAGACATAGAGCTTCGATCAAAAAAGAAATTAAGAAGCAAAAAATTGCGATGCGCGTTCTCTGCTCGTCCCCTCCACGGAATTATTTGGGGAGGAAGACTCACTGCTGCTGCAAGTTATCTTGTCGCGAACACCGTGTCTCGCAGCCCGGGAACGGGCACTTGTGATTTCTCTCGCCGGTGTGGACGCGCGAATGGCGTGCGAGGTGGCCGCTGGTGCTGAAGGGGCGGTCGCATATCGAACACACATGTTTTTTCTTCTGCGCTGGGCCTGAAGACTGAGACGGGGTGGAGGAGTGCTGAGAGGCGGGCGAGAGCTGTGGTGAGGTCTCGCCGTCGTCGTCCTGGTGATACGACGAGGAGGAGTGAGAGGGGCTATAAGGGGGCCCGCCGTAGAAATTTGCAGCCAGGGGCTTGAGGTGTTCGGCGCGGGGCATGGTGATAATTGAGGGTTGGGGAAGGGATTGGTAGAAAATAGGCGCGGTTATGAGGGGCGACTGCTTGTTTGTCTTGGCTGTACGTAACCTGTCCATGTGAACCACGGCTGAGTTTAGACTTCGCCGTCTTCCCGGGTCTCTCTCCGCCTAATCCAGCGCAAATCCGTGTCTCTCGAAGTCCCCCCATTTCTCAACAAATCATAGCCCATCCCCCCCCCATCCCCTTCTCCCAAATCCCCATCCCAGGCACACCTACTACACGTAAAAAACATTCATTTCCTCCTATCACGTCCCCTGTCCAAAACGCCTGCAGAATAACAAACGGCCACGATCCGCTTTAGGCCCATTTCGATTGAAACCAAGATCTCCGATTGCCCTCTCACCCACCTTCCCCCTCCCCATCCAGCCCCAAAGTGCGCCTTGCGGCGGCTGGCCCATCAACTCCGATCAGCACTATTGACGGTTATGGGCGCTCTTGCCTCTTCGATCCTACACCATTTCAAGTGTGTTGTTTGATCTGCCTCCTTGCTAGTACTCATTTGGCCGCTCTCCTCCTCCCCCCCTCCTGCCGTGCACACGGAGCCGCTGTCAGGACAAACATCTGATATCCCATTTCCAGCGTCTTTTTGTATGTAAAGCGAGCGAGCGCGCGTGCGGGGCAGAGCTTGCACTTTGGGAGCTTAGCCTTGGAGCTCGCTCCCCTCCGGATCCCCTCCGAATTCTGCGGGCCTTGCATCCGAATCCCATAACATGTCGCTTCGTTGTCAGGAGATCAAACCCAACGGTGACGAAACGCTGATAGAGTCGCAGAAAAAAAAAATGATGGGCCAGTTGTACACTTGGACGCATCTTCGATCAAAATACCGATGACTGTGCGTATGTAGGAGCGTTTTTGATTGCCATGGACGGAGGCATCCCCATCCCCAGGGAGACCTCACTTGGTATGCATGTTCAAGTTGTGATCAATAATAATTCCGTTTTTTTATGAAAAAAATGAATCCACGGAGGTCGAAGATTCCGGACCCCACCGTGACCTATGGGCCTACAGGCAATGTACGAATAAATGTAACGTTCATTAGAACACGACACGAGATGACGAACAGTCATAGTCGTGGTTGTTCCGACTCGGAGCCTCTCACTCTCACGCAACCGATGATATCTGCAAAAGGCCATAATTGCCGCCTGCCGCCCCTGCCTTGCCAACCGGCCAACCAAAGTGCGGGGTACCTCCTGCCCTATCCACTCTGACATCGCAAGGCACGAAGCTCAAGCCGACGGGCGTTGCCGATATCATATTTGCCTTGCCGGCTCTCTCTTTCTCTGAGGAAAGCGAAACGGAAAGCGAAACGTGATCGTATGTGATGCGAAGAAGGACGGGATGGGTATTCGAGAATCGGTTGGTTGTCCTGACTCCTGGGGGGCCTGTGCATGGGGCTATGCGCAAGACGACAGATAAAGAAGGACGCTACAGTATCTCGTTGCACAACTTCCGTCGAGACTCGTGCCACACCGTACCATAGAAGACGAAGACAAAGAACATACGGTACCACACCCTTCCATTCCGTCCTTCCTCAATTCAATTCATTTCTACGAAAAGAAGTAGAACCCAACCGCGCAAGCAATAAAAAAAATCTATTCGCGTAAGCCACGGCGACACACGACGCCGCTTTGTTGACGTTGCAATTGGCGTAGGAAACGTGTTGCGCTGATGGGGTGGGCAAGACAAGGTTAGGCTAGGCTTCTCCGGTGCGAGCTCCGCACTGCACTCGTCCCAATCCCAAGAATTCGCAGCAGTCTCGGTAGGTACTTGAGCAGCGCCTATCAACGTATTACCATAAATCATTGTAGAATTCCGTGCGTAGCACGGGTTACGGCGAGTCATCGTAACACTTACTTTGAGCGGCTGGAACGGGAAGGTGATTTGTGGTGAGTTTGACAGGTGTGAGGACGGGAGCAGCTACATACTGTATAAACCTAATCCTACTAATGATAATGGGGCCGTGAGCACGCAGGATACGTATCGCCGACCACTTGAAGTGTCCGACATGACTCCAGCTGCAATGACAAGGGGAAGTTGCAAGGGTCGACGACGTCTCTCGGATTTTGCTCGAGGGCGAGCAGTGCTCTCACCGGAGGCGCGACTGCGCAGCGCATGATCAGATTCAACTTCAAACATACCCGCAATCACAGGGCATCAACGCATCCTTGAGCTTGAACCCTGGGAGAGGGGGGAGGGGCACACCAAACCCTGAGCCCTCGAGACCCCAACAGGTGGCTGTGTCCGATCACACCCAAGAACCCAACAGGCAAGTCACACCACCCACCTCACCTCACCCCCGCCCCTCTGAGTCTGAGATCTGACCGTCATTCACCCACGCACGCAGCCCTGGAGGGATATCTCAGGACCCGCAAGCCGACGGTAAGTTTTTGATTTTGATGCAGGGTACGCGGAGGCTGATTCAGATGTTGCAGGTTGGTGACATGTCGACTTGATGGCGGGTGTCTGGACTCAGTCAGCATCGTGATCGTTGTTGGTAAGTACTGTCTGCGATGGCTGCTAACAGGTAGTTGTTACTTGTGCGCTGGAATGGCAGGGGGGTGCTTGGTCGAAATGTGAAGTATGTGCCTCGTGAATTCCGCCGTGGTCGACAACTTACAAGTCAGTTTTCACCGCAGTAAGTACCAGTGTCTGATCTGATGCCCGTTGAACAAAGAGTCGTATCCTTGCGGTGGACGTCCCAACCACCCGTCCTCCTTCACCTCCGAGAACTTCGGAGGGGAGCCTTGGACCCCACAGGCTTTAGTCCCAACCGCCGGCGGGGCCATAAGGCAGTTGTCCCCCAAGTCGCCGTCGATCTTCTTCTCAACGTCTCGACAACCAAACGTCACCCCCAGCCCCGGTTTTTTCCTGATTCCGTCAACACCTCCATTCAATCCATTACGACACCGGCACATGCGGGAACGATGTCGAGATAGGGCCTCATGGGAATCACAGCAGAGCTGCACTGTGCCGGCGGTCGAGTCAGGGTAATCGCGGTTCTGTCTATCTATCGGAGGGGAGATTAGAGGGCTGTAGGGAATCTATGTACGTACGTCCTCCATATGTCTGTCTGTTGTAGAGATGGATTGATGTGCAACCGTCGGCCGATTCTTGCGGGTTTTCGGGGAGGTGCGAATCGAGCGTGGTCCATAAGGAAGGCTTGTGGCGAGAGATAGCACTTGCTGCGAGGTTGGGCCACCAGAGAGGGACCACGGTTTATCCAGAGCCATGATGACCTCCCGGACACTGGATTGACGATGCTCAAAACGAGCTGCAATGTATAATCCGGCGCCATTGGTTGCCGCAGTTGTACAATAACACCTTGACTCCCACGCAGACGACTCGTCGTAACTCCCTCGATCAAAATTCCGCAAAAAAGATGGACTTGGGCAAGACCTCGTTACAACTCCCAGTCCAACCCGGTACGAATGTGCCGCAGGTGATAATCTCCGCAACACGGAGCGTTCGTCTTGTTTCCAATCCAACGATCATTGCAGCGGCGAAAGAGGTGTAGAGCCGATCGTTATCCATGCCTCCGCACGAATCAGTTGCGAAGATGTCGAAGGTGGCGGTATTGATTTAGTTGTCGCGGTAGCTGTGTGGATTGAATGAATGTAAAAGTAGCAGAGCGGTGCCGAAACGAATCCGTGTGTCCAAAAGACTGATCTAAACAAAATAATGGAACGGCTGGTCGGAGGTTTTGATAGATCAGGAGATTACAATTGTCGAGTTTGGGATTATAATGGGATAACACACCGTCGGTGTTGGGGAATTAGATGATCGTGATAATATGAAGCCAAGGGCCGCCGATCCTGGGCCACGGGTCCGAGGCGCAATGCGGCATTTTAAGACAATGTGTTCGTTCGCAGATATAGTGCGTGAGACCTATATTGACATGGATATAAGCACGCTGAGCTTCCATTTACGGGTGGGGACAAACCAAAGAATGTACCAGACTCACGAGATGAGGCGTCGGCAAGACAGCAATCGCCCGCTACTTCCAAGCCCAGCGGGCGCCGACCAGAGATGCGATCGTCGAGCGTCAAGCAGCCTTGTGCGTGAGATAAGTAATGAGCAGGGCGGGAGACGACAATAAACCCTTCTTGATGAGCGCCGACAGACTCGGCAGCTGTCCAGAATACAAAGATTAAGCACACCGGGATGACCGGCTGATCAGCATCATTGATATCTATGCTAAGTACCTGATAGGCAGAATCATTGCCACCGCAAAGCTGCCCTGTCCAATGGGGTGCGATGTAGCTGGGCAGCTTGACGTGCGTTCGACCAAAGGCGGGAAACGAAGGGATTGGGATGTTGTCGGACCCTGCGCTGTCGATACTCGAGGTGACGGTCGCGATACCCAGTGCGACCATATGTCTTAGGTATCAAGCACAAGTTGGTCGAGTCGTGTGAATCCTGCAGTAAAGTTTTAGGAAGCCAAGAGATGCATGAGATAAGAGCACGAACTAAATCTCGAAAAAGACAGAACCTAACTGGTGGCAGGGGCAATGGGCCAATTCGCCGTCTCCATCAGATCTCGAGGACGATAATTTTAGCAGTGCCGCCTGCGAGGACTCCCTGAGCTCCTTCCCGTGCTATTATTCCTCCTGAATGTCGACAAACGTACATGGAGGCATAAGGGCAAGCAGAAGACACTGTACGACGTTGCCCACCAGAGCTATCCAGCAAGGCCTGCTCCGTTGCATTAGGATCACGTCGCCAACTGGGTGCCTTTCCGCTGCAACTGCGACTTGTGATGAATGAGGCCCATCGCAACGTGATGGTTGTAGTAACGCGGACTTGGACCTGAAGGGACCTGAGCGCCAATGACGTTGTATGAACATTGACAGCGAATTCCCTCCATGATAAAGTGGTTGAACCTGGCTAACGGCATGTAGTCTTGTCAATGGTTGACAATTTGGCGAATATCGTCTAGAGCCTTCCTGGCATTTCGGCAAATGGCAGTCGACAGGTAGAATGCTCACAAGTTGATATGTCCCCATCCGACATCGGACAGTCATTCTAGCCTTCGGTCAAGTGATCGCTGAGGTTCAGGTCCGGAAAGCAGGGCCACAAGTGGTGGCACCTGTGTGGCACTTTAACAAGATCTTAGGTAGAGACAAAGGTAAATAACGGCTTTGACATGGGTAGGTAACGTAAAGAAATGAGCATACCACTGAATAGCGTGCTCCTCGTTCAAGGTGTCAACTCCGAGTTCTCATCACACGAGGAGCGACGTTCGCGTTGGTGGTGCATTGGTATTCAAGAGGAGTCGGCACCGGATTGACAAAGGGTACCTCTGATGGCATTGTCCAGGATTAAAAGAGGGGTCAACTCAGGTTGAACCTGCCACGTTACCTGAGAGGGTCTTCAGGGAAAGAATTTGGGGGAAGGGTTGGGACTTTGGCCAATGGCTCCGGAAATGATTGTGGGCGGTCGACCCGTTGACCTCAGAATTAAACAACGTTAAATATTGCCTTGAAAAATTCCGAGTGGCGAATCCCGGCGAATCAAGAAAGCAATCCATCTTAAGTTTGTTCTCAAATATCGTCAAGGCCTGCGATTATACAGTTCCAACAAATATGCATGTTCGAACCACGCGTCAAGCCTACTGCCCGTCACTGCTCTACAGACTTCTTCATGCCCTTGACCAGCATAAACCTTTGGGCGACTGTTACCTGCGGCACGGCCTCCTTGAAAAGCCTGTGTAGCTCGTCCTCAGGCCAGGTGGCAAGTGCAAAAAGCTTTTCGCTGGTCCCTAGATCCTGTTCAGTGAGCACGTCGATGATGCCACTCAGATTGTGCTCCAAGCTTGCTAAAAATTGATGCAGGTCAGGAAGCGGTGGTTGGATCTCCTGAAGCTCGGGCTCTGGCGACGATTCCAGATCAACCTTCGTAACGGGAACAATAAGCAGGTTTCGAAGCGAGAAATATGACATACGCACGGTTTATGGCGTGATGACGCGAAGGCCCAGCAGGCCTGAGCGCGTAGGGACGCGCTTGCTTCTAGTGTCTGCGATGAGTGTCTGTATCTCCAAGATCTTACAGTGTCTCTTACCCTCCGGGATGCAGAACAGCTACTGTAGCCGACGGACTTCTCTTCGTGCTATGGTCTCGTTTCACAATAGGCTCCTTGGTGTCTTCCTGACCTCAATGTGTCAGTGTACGCGCATTGAAGAGTACGGGATGATGTAGCACCAATTTGAAGGGCGGATACGCCTTCCGAAAATCGTCGTCAACGAAGTCCCAGTCATTGCCATCGTCGCGCGCTGAAGTATTGCTCGAAGACTTGCTAATGTTTGTAATTGTACTTGTACAGCATTGGACGCGTTTTGCAATGGCTATCCTGGATACACCGTAACTTAGGAGTATCCGAATGATGGACCGTTCTTCACGCGTCAAAGGGGCTCGCTTCCGCCTTGAAAAAAGTAGTAGTTTGAGACGGAACAATGAAGAGATACTTTTTCCCGTCGTCAAACATACCTTGCAACAATATTCGAAGAGAGTTCGGCCATGTTCAATTTTGTTTCGCGCTGTCTCTCACTGTTATACGAGTACGGGGTGCGATTGTCTGAGATGTTGGCAAGTGGTCATCGAGATTCGAGACAAGCGGCATGAGGAAGGCCCAAACATCCGACAACATCCACATAAAGATGGCGCACTTGAAGGTCAATTGATCATGATCACCATGTCCTCCGTTGTGCTAAGTTCTTAAGAAAGATTTACAGACGACAGCGATTACGGTGAGCCCCCGATCCATGTTTTGCGGCCTCGGTCTTATGGAATGTATTCAGTTCAGGTCGTGATGCTGAACCTTAAATTTTTGGACGTGGGCTTTACTGGCGAAACTGAAGAACTTGAACAATCGGGGTTATTACACTCTCTTGCAGAGTCTCGTCTCATGAGCCGCCAGTCATAAGATTAAGAGTTTACCCATCACACCGGAAGTGCTAATTACAACTCGACTGCGCGGTGAATGGTCTTTGTGACTTGATCAAAGGTGTATTCCCCTCCCTTCATCACATTCTTCGCCACACAGGTCCCCATTATTCTACCTTACATCTGTAAAGGCTTTTTCGAAGCACTCAATCCATGTAATCACACAAAGGGCAGTCACTGGAATGAGGTCCTCGACAAGGAGCTCGTTCAAAGACTTGCGTTTCGCGCTTTGACCTTTCGCGCACCCCGCTTTGCATATCCTCTGTGCATGTCCTCTTTGACTCTCCTCCCGCCCCCCTCCTCTTTGACCTTTGGGACGAGCTACATAAGTGTACACTGTAAGCTGCTTCATGTCTTATCGAAGTACCCAGCTCACCAACGCCTCCACTTCTCCCACCAAACACATTCAACACTCCAAATGTCTTATATCAACCCTCTGCACCCACCAGTCCCCTCCTCTCGTCAATCCCAGTTCTCCTCTCTGGGCCACGCAGTGCAACCTAATGCCACGCAAGCTGCATCCTCCTTCGTTTCGCCCTTCCGCCGGCGCCTACCGCAGCCACCTTACACCCCTGCCTCTAAATGGCGCATTGCGACGGGACGCTTGAACCAGGTCCATAGTGCGATCACATTCGACTACCTAGGATACTTGAAGCAGGGCGTGCCGATGCGCGAGCTTAGCACGCGTAGTGCACATGCACTTGCGTCGATGATACAGGGCGCCGGTGATGCAATTCTCGCACATACTGGGCTCGCACGCATTACACTTCGCATCATCGTTAGTCTACCTTTTTCATTCGTCATCGTGCATCTTTATTGATCTTATTCTATCTTTACAGTGGCCAGGATATGAGCATGTTGAGTGGGCGCGCAGCATTGAGCTTAACCTCGCCGGACAGGGACCTGTCACCCGCGCACAGCTTGGCGCGATAATTTCTCAGAATTTTGCACGTTTCATCGAGGTATGGATTCGCGTCGCTTAGTTTTACAGCTGAACTAACCTACCTTCCCTGAGCAGAAAACACGCTCGGAACCTGCAAGATCATCTGACTGGCACTTAGGCCCCTCCAGCATCCGATACGAGCATATGGTGCTCGTGGCTCTCTGCAATGTCTTCGAGGACGTTTGGCAAGCTGATGTTGCTGTAGACCTTCGCTAATTCATCTTCGCTCTAACGAACTTTCGCATAAAACCATTTGCTTCGGCACGACTTCCATTTGTATTTCTAGCCCATTCACGACTCCTCATGATGACGTCCTGTATTACTAGCTTTTGCCTTTCGCTGTGTATCCACGTCGCCCACCCATCCTTCTAGCACTAGCATCATATCACCAGCTTTTGCGTCCTTCATTCCACGAACATGGTAGACTATGTCGACTATACATCTAAGCCTGATTTGCTTCTTATATACGGAAAGGATCGTCTACGCCCGTGGGAAGAGGGCTTAATTGATCTCGGAAGACGAGAGGCCCCAGCCCATGGCGAAGGGCCAGGGCTACTCGTTCATCTATAGAAGGAGAGCAGGGGAACAAGCATGTAGGTTTCAAGTAGCAGTAGTTGGCTTGCGGCTTCCAACATCATACACAACAACTGCTTCAAGCTACATGTCAAGCAAACGACAATACACAATCGACAAGGCAGTGACATGTTACTCCAAGGAGCACATTCAGAGAGTCCATTCCTGTCGCCGTCAGGGCTAAATTTAAAACGTGCAGAAGAGGAGGTTTCTATCGTTTTGGCAAACGAATGCCCATGAACTCGGCCGAGGACCAAGTGCGCCCTTGTAAAAGCAGAATTTTAGGAACTTAGTCAAACAGAATCGCAGTT